>JALNIO010001078.1:50130-82472 GCA_023509875.1 Rugonectria rugulosa
GCAATCAGGTTGGAGCCGTTCGGAAGCGATCGGATAGCGTCCTTGTCAATCTCGGACACATTCTTAAAGCCAGCGCAGTTCAGGAGAATGTCAAACTCGGCGAGAAGACTCTTCATGACATGTCGGACGCCATGCTCCCCGGCGATGGAGAGCGCCCAGACCCAGAGGCGACCGATAAAAACGAATTTGGCCCCCAGCGCCAGCGCCTTGAAGACGTCGGCTGCTCCCCTGATACCGGAGTCGTACATGATCTGATGCTCTGTTAGCGTATTTCTGGGAAAGCGGATTCTGGATCAAGAACTCACATAAATGTCATCGCCTACTGCGTTGACGATATCCTCCAATGCATCAAGACTGGCAATGGCACCATCTACTTGGCGTCCCGCATGGTTCGAAACAACGATGCCATCCACGCCCAGCTCAACAGCCTTCTTCGCATCGGCCACGCTCTGGATGCCCTTGAGACAGAATGGTCGCCCACCCGAGATTCTCTTCCATTCGGATATCAACCAGGGCAGCTTCTCCCAAGTATGCGCCCGGCCATGCCAGATATTCTCGTCAATCCATTTCGCTCCGACTTCCTTTTTATCCTTCTCGGGGTCGAGGCCGGCTTCGCGAACGCGCTTCTGGAACACTGGGTCCTGGAGACCAATGTCACCTGCACCGTGGTCATGATAAAACGCGTAATTGCCTGTGGCCACGTCGTGGTGTCGCCAGGCGAGCTGCCAAGTGTCGGTGGTCAGCATACAGACGTCGTAGCCGTTCTTGAAGGCGCGCTCCAGCATGGAAATAACGAGCTCGTCGTCGTGGCTCTGGTACAATTGGAAGAATCTCGGACCATCGCCGTTGGCCTTGGCGACATCCTCAATGGAGTAGCTCCCGGCAGAGGAGAGCGAGTAAGCAAGGTTGAGCTCCTTTGCAACCTTGGCGACGGAGAGTTCGCCAGTGGGATGGTAGATGCGGTTGATGCCAATGGGCGCGAAGCCAATGGGGGCCGAGACGTTGTGGCCGAAGATGGTGGAAGCTGTATCCCTGGTGTTGGTGTCTACCAGCATGCGCGGAATGATGCGGTGACGATAGAATGCTTGGCGATTGGCCAAGTGCGTCCAAGAATTCCCTGCATTGCAGGACGAGTAGTACCAGCCGCCTTCGGAGAGCTTCTCTTTCGCCAATCGCTCCAGGTTCTCGGGAGCTGACTATAGGTTAGCTGGGACGTCTATTTTGGGTCCTGTGCAATGGCACACTCACAAGTGTCAAAGAGAGGCTGGACGCCATCGTTAGTCTGCCAAAAGCTTTCACGCTGGTAAAGAGCCCACTGAGGAGTGGTTCGGATTTGAATGTTGACGTTGTTGAGATCAGACATCTTGTCGTTAAGGTTGAATTGCGTCTTGTTGAGGTTTCCAGTCTTGATGATGGTTGTCCAAGTAATAATCAGGCCACTGAGATAGACATGGGTATATATAGCCCATCTTGTTTAGATTCAGACGCATATTGAAGTGATATTCGCTCGAAAATAGTCTACATGTCATGTACGATCTTGATGTTTGCGATCTCGATGGTCAAACCGGCTTGTCGGCTCATTCGCGCGAAAGGAAAGCCACTCGCGCGAATGACAGAAGCCGCCTCCACCAAATTTATATCCGACGGATGACAAAAGAACATGCCGTGACATCACCGATGTTCCCGACCCGCCACGCCACAAGCTGCTTACCCTCTGAGCAAAGCCGGAGGGGGAAACACGGTGGAAGCAGATGTGGGAAAAGTCAACTTTTCCTTCAAACTTGTGTCCAACGCAATTTTTGCAGCTATCAAGGAGGCGCTCGACAGCTAGCAAATATGTCAGATGAAAAAGTGTCTCCAGCACATCTCAAGCTTCGGTCGGTGACGCGTCCGAGAGCGAGCTATAGCTGCCATGCTTGTCGCGCGAGACGAGTAAAGTGTGACAAGGTGATTAACGATCAAAAGTCCATGTTTCCAAACAGGAGGCTGACAAGGGGCAGGTTCACCCACAATGCAATCGCTGTTGCCAGGATCAAGTGCCATGTGTATATGACCAACCTCCAAGCCACGACAAGCAAGAGAAGTCGATGCGTCGGCAGCGGAAACGAAAAGGTGCAAACGAGACAGTCGAGCAAGAGCAGAGCTCCCAGGAGTCATCCAAGGACTCCTTGCAAAAGAGAGAAATCTCTGATGCCGAGTCTGAGACTGTTCCGGGGTTAGGGTATCTGAGTGTCCAGAGAGGGGGGCGCTCACGATACGTCGGCCACACCTTTTGGGCTTTCGTCGAAGAGAATGTATTGCTGCTCCATCTTTTCTCTAGTAAGACCAAGCTAATCACTGTAGAACAACGATCTCGATATGCTCCTCCAAGATCAAGACCTATACAGCCCTCCGACCCACGGAAGCTGGCCTTTTCAAGCAGTCTGCAGTTCATGCCAACATGGAATCGGGGAGAATTGTACTTTGTCGAGTGTAGCATCCAGACATCTGTCAACCCCATCGTTAAACTCCTCATTCAGGCGCGGACCATCTGTGGAGAGACGAGCAGGATCGCAGAGTGCGCTGCCAGCGGGACAATATTCCACTGCCCTTCCTGGACTTCTCCAATATCTTCCACCGAGAGAGGCAAGCGATGTCCTATATCGCAGCTTCGTGACAAGCATCCATTCATTTCTTCCGCTTATCCATCTCCCGTCCTTTGACCAAGAATACCGCAGATTCTGGACCTGGATAGAGGAACGGGATGAGCCTGGCCATCCTAGGGGTATTCTCGCCGAGAACCCGAGTTTTCTCCCATTGTTGTTCTCGGTTCTCCTTGGGGGAGCTGTGAGCTGTTCCAGCAGCGACCTTAAGTCCCATTTCAAGAATACCCCTAGACTTACAATCTGCTCTCTCTTAAGCGAGGCTTGCAGTCATACACAGAGTTTAGTCGCCTTCCCGCGAAACCCAACAATTTATTCCCTGACTTCGTTCCTCATAACCCAGAATTTCCTCGTCCGGGAGGAAGAACCTCTTGCCGCGTGTTCATACATCTCTGTGGCACTTCGCGTCGCTCAAGCTATGGGACTCCATCGTGACGGCAGCCTTTTTGGCCTCGATCCCATCGAAACGGAGATGCGTCGGCGAATATGGTGGCACATTATTCACACCGACATCATGACGGCAATACCCTCTGCTCTGCCACCTTCGTGCTTGTCGGACACCATCTACGACACCAAGATGATGAGCGAGATCAAGGATGAGTACATTGTCAAGTTTGCCGAGTCGAAACTCCAAACTGGGGATGAGTCGTCGCCGCCTCCGGATGAAATGCTTGACGTGCGTTTTATGGTTGCCGTAAACAGATACTCGATAACCTCTATGCTACGACGCATCCTCCGCCGTCAGTTTGACATCACACCTTTGACCAGAGCTGACTTCCAAGGCCTCAAGGAGGAAGTTGATGCGCTAGACACCCATATCAATGGTCGCATTGAGCAACTTTGGAACGTGTGTAGCCGTTCGAGACTCGACGCTGGCTCCGAAACAGACTTCATCGAGCATACCTTTGTCGAATGGGCTCAACTCTTGCTGAGGCTGATGGTACACAAGACGTATTGCGCATTGTACCAGCCCTTGGTACGAAATCCAGGACACCCCATGTGGGCTCGAGTTCGGTCCGAGTAAGTCCTCTTTCATCTCTCATGTTTCCGGCACGACTCACTAAACTGTCTCAGTTGCATCCATCATTGTCAAAAATTCATTGAAAACTTCTACGACATGTGCACATTGCAGCATTTCCGCCCGTACCATTGGCTTTACCCAGGCCTCTACCAACCCCTCCACGCTGCCGTCGTGCTATTATCCGACCTTCACCGAGCGCCGCAGTCACCCGAGACTGATCATTCAATGGCCCTCGTTGACAGACTCTTCTCCCTCATTACTCCGAATAGCGGTGTTGTTAGCGAGGATGATGGAGTTATAACAGAGAGGAATCTGTCCGAGGGTGGCAGAGAAGCCTGGGTATTGCTGAGGCGGTTAAGGAGAAAGGCTTGGGAGAAGGTGGGACGTGATCCTGATGTTTTCTGGACAGATCCCACTCCCGATTCATTGCATTCAGTAACAGGCTCGGCCTATCTCACGGCCGAAGATACACCTCCCAGTTGCCCGTCAATCATTCCTCCAATTCAGACTCCGCTTAACCAGAACATCGAGGTTGCTTTTGATTCTGATTTGCTAGCCGAACCATTGGAGTACTGGGATTACTTGGCAGGATCAGATCCATTTCAGTTCAACTGGATGACTTGCGATGTGGCACAAGGACCTATTTCTGGCTTTTCTACCTAATTATAATGAATTGGGTCCTAGTAGACCTGCATATCACGGCGATCTTACATCTCGTCCCTATGTCGCCGAGAGCTATAACGACACCTTAAGATACATACAGGAGGGAAATGAGAATTAATTGAGTACTGGTTTGCCCACTAATTCTGTGTTATAATAAAACAAATGGTAATCGTACCTGGCGTTGTTTGTCCCAATGGCGAAGAATGACAATGCGTAAATGCTCTCACTAGAACAAGCCTGCAAAAAGCGGACGGTTATTCGGGATCGATGGAAGAACAGCCATACTACGCGTGTTATTCAAGAGTCTCACAGGTTGTAGTGGTTTGGAATTTGACCCCGAACCGAGAGGACCTGCGCATGCAGTTGTGTTCACATGTCTATACCAACTTGCGAATTATGACAAAATACACTTGGCATGCCAATCACTGACTCTAACATTCTATCCAACTACCTACCTGGGTTAGATTTTCCGTTCACGCCGCTTCTCGAGCCGAGTTTAGTTCCGGGCGGCACTTTTACCTGCGGGGTCTGATATCTGGAGTTGCCAGGCCTCGCAACCCGCTCATTGGACAATCTCACCAAGCACGAAAGCTCCCGCTTCGATCACGACATTTCCATGCTCCAGACTAAAGATGCACTTCCGGGGCTGGGTCTCCGGGGCAGATTGCCCAAAGAAAAATGGTTCAAGATATCGGATGGTGATGTCATGGCCCTATCGAGCCAGTTCATTCGAGAGAAGCCCATCTCTGACCCTTCGGAGGGCTGCCAATGTGACATAGATCTCACCGCAGAGCCGGGGATGGATTGCGCAATAACCAACGTGATGGGCAGTACTTATTCGCATTAGAGATTGCCGATCCCCAAATTTCTGGAAACCCTTTTTTGTCATCTTCGACAACTTACTCCTACGTCCTGTGAGAATACTGAAAGCGCGTGCCAACATGTCCGAGCCCAAGGTGGTTGAGGATGCCCCTAACCTCAGTGATGGCTCCAACACCATCATCTCCGAGACTGAGATCAACGAGAAGCGACTTTTGAGAAAGATTGACGTCAAGTTGTTGCCAGCTGTCGGCATACTTTATCTGCTCTCCTTTCTCGACCGCAGCAATGGTATCATCTACTTTGACTTCATTTGGGAAACAAAACTAACGTACTACAGTCGGCAATGCAAAGATTGAAGGCATGGTGGAGGATATCAAAATGAGTATGTGCGCACATACTACACACAAATCTTTTACTGACGATAACTCTTAGCTGGTAATCAGTATTTGACCGGATTGACCCTGTACTTTATCGGCTATGTGCTATTCGAGGTACGGCACTAGCATCTTCCTCATGGTAGGCTATTGCTGATATGAGCCACAGATCCCATGCAATATTGTCTTGAAGCGCACAACTCCCCGTCTTTGGCTCCCCACGCTGACCATTGCCTGGGGCGTCGTCGCCACGCTCTTGGGCATCGTCCAAAACCTCGCCGGCTTCTTCATCGCCCGTTTCTTCCTCGGTGTCACCGAGAGCGGTCTCTTCCCCGGAGTCGTGTTTTACTTCTCCATGTGGTATAAGAGACGCGAGCGACAGTATCGCATCTCTCTATTCTTCAGCGCGGCCTCCCTTGCTGGAGCGTTTGGTGGCATCCTCGCTTATGTACTACTCTCCCGATCATTCACATGCTGCGATGAGATGCTTACGATTAGTAGGGCATTGGAAAGATGGCTGGCGTCGTATGGGAACACGGGTGGCGATGGATCTTCATTTTGGTAAGCCTCAAGACACTGTTTACTGCATTATCACTAACCATTCTACAGGAGGGCATTGCAACCGTTGTCATCGCCTTTGCAGCATACTGGTTCATCGAGAACTATCCCGCCACGTCCAAGTTTCTCACCGACTCTGAACGAGAGTTCGTCCAGGCCAGACTGGCTGCAGATTCCGACTCGACCAAGGATGAAAAGTTTAGCTGGCATGCTGTTATCCAGGCATTTCGTGATCCCAACTGTTGGTTGTATGGGCTGGGCTTTCACACCATGAGCTTGCCTCTTTACACGCTGTCTCTCTTTTTGGTTCGTCCATGTCCTGATTTCTTAGTTTGGTAAGTCACTAACAATTTGTAGCCTACAATTATCAAGGACCTGGGCTACACAGCAGCCGTCGCTCAACTATTGACCATCCCTCCTTATGCCCTCGCCTTCTTGACAACACTCAGTGTCGCAATCGCATCCGAGAAACTCGGGCAACGAGCAATCTTCATTGCCGGTTCATCCGCAGTAGCTGTTATCGGCTACATCCTTCTACTTGCCAACACCGATCCCACCGGCCGGCCTGGCCTGTCCTACGCAGGCACATTCTTTGCCGCAGCTGGCATCTACCCTGCCTGCGCCCTGGTCCTTTCGTGGCCAGCCATCAACGTCTCGGGCCAGACCAAGCGAGCCATCGCCAACGCTATGCAGATCAGCATCGGCAACCTCGGCGCCGTGATGGGGACGCAGCTTTACCGGGCTGATGACGGACCGAGATTCGTGGTCGGTCACTCGATGGCGCTGGCTTACTTGGTTGCCAACATTGTGGTTGTTTCCATCTTGGGGTGGAGGCTTAAGAGGGAGAATAAGCGACGCTCGGAAATCGCAGCAGAGATCAAGGATGTGGGTGAGGTTAAGGATTGGAAGGGCGATGTTGATGAAAGATGGAGATTTGAGTATTAGGGTCAATTTATGTGCCAATTATCAACAATTGCTAACAAACTCAACATTTCAACATATCTCGAAGATGGCTTATATTCCTGACTCCTGGACTATTCTGACCTTCGTCTATTACATGTACCATATGAGAGACATCGACATCCTCTGTTGTCGATCAAAACTTTCTCAATTGCTGCTCTGTGCTTCCTCATCGTCATCAGTCTCCCATGCCTCATCAGTATCTTCCTCAGTATCCTCATACGAATCGTCCGACAGTTCTTCAAAGTCTCTTTCTTCACAGTCGCCGACCTCTCCGAGGAACTCTTCCCAGAGATCTACCTTGAGTTCGTCCCTCAAGTCCTGAAGGTAATCTTCAATATTCTCGACGGCTATCTCGTGCTGCCCCCATTCAATCTGGGAGCGGACGCCCCGGTACCACGCCGCCATATCTGTCATGCCACATTTCGTCTTGAGGTTCACAACACTCGTGAGATGATCGCAAGCCTCATTGGGATTCAGTACTGTCAATGCGACCACCTGTTCCAGTAGAGAGATGTCGTGGCGCAGATTTCTGTCCCGGATAGACTGGTATAGCTGGACAAATGCTGACTCGTCTTCTGAGGTGCAAGGGTACGGCAAACTTAAAAAAGGATTTTTCCGACGTAAGATGAGACAATCCCATGAAGTAAAATTGCTGCTGTCTCGAAGCTTCGTATCCACGCCCATGGTGCTGGATATTTCCAAGTGTGCAAGGTAGAAGTACATATCCCTTCTGCCCCACGAAGCAGCATAGTGCAAGATATTCCAGTTCCCAGAACTAGGACCTAACGAAGCACCAGCCTCAAAGAGGCAGCGTACGAGCGGCAAATTACAACTTGAAACTGCCGATTGTATCGACGTTTTGTTATAATCGGTTTCCGCATTTATGTCAGCTCTTCCGACATGGACGAGAAGTTGGAAAGTCTCCTTGATACAGTCAGGATCCATTTTGAGTCTTGACGCTGCTAGGAGATCTAGTGGTGTGGATCCCCGTTGATCGCGAGTCGAGGTGGATGCACCATACTCCAAGAGCAGACGGACACCATCCACGTTGCAACGTCCTGCAGCAATGTGTAATGCGGTTTGACCGGCATTATTTTTCTCGTCGACGCGACATTTTTGGTTCAACAACATCTGCATGCATTTTGTATTCTTTGAAAATGAAGCATGGTGAAGAGCTGTGAACCCAATGTAGTCTTTTCTATTGACATTGACCCCAGCGTCGATTAACTCTTGGAGTGCTCTGCATTCATCGTCGTAGGAGACATCGAAGTCCCTCGATGCGGACACGACAAGGTGAATCGGGGCGTATCCTGTAGCACCGAGCTCGTTGATTGCCCATGGATCTTTGAGAATGGCCTCTTTAACACCGCTGCATATCCTGGCTGCTTCGTGGAGTGTCGAATCCTTGGGGTCCAAATCATCTTCAACATTGGATGCTAATTTCCATAACAGCCATTGCTGCTGTTCAGTGAGCCTCCGCGTACCCCTATTGTCTTCCTCCAGAAATTGGTTAATTGTGTACACAGTAGCACTTCAATCGTCAGTCTTTAGCTGCACAGCAGTAAATTTTCCGACGTTGGTTCAGACCATACCTTGGAATCTTTCGTATTGACAAGATATTGTCCCATTGTCTAAGGAAAAAATGCAATACATCAAAAGCGTTAATACTTAGAACGTACTACCAGCCCTACGTCAGTCTTCACCTCTTCTCTTATTCAAATCAAACTCAGATGAGACTTAGGGCGTACCTCTGAAATACTTCGGCTGCCTACCAACTGGTCACTTGGAAAGTAAGCTGCTCCTGTGCTGACGTGCGTTCTTAGAACTTCCAAAGGAACTTTTTGACTGATTGCATAAATCGCCATGTCGGTAGTAGAAAGAACCCGGACTGGTCGTAGGGCGCAGCGCAATGTTATGGAGGGTTCTGAAAAGACTCTGACTGCGCAGAGCCATTGTGGAAGTAGACAATGGACGTGAATAAACCCTTCCCCAGTGCATGAGCATTTGGAATCCCACTGAGGCCCGGTTCTGCTTGAACCCAAGCGATAGCTGGTAAGCCAAGACCCAATGATGTTTCTGGCCCAGTCTGGACTTCGGTACTGGCTTGCTGCGAAATGACACCGACAAGTACAGTCTTGCGCGCATCTCTTGATGAGTAGTGACGGGCCCATGTTACTTTCGACATATTTGTTGGCCGCTGGCGTCTCGCTATGTGATCCCTTAATTGATGGAGTGTTCGAGCTTTGGGGCAAAGTCTGAGGAGACTTCTCTTGCAGTTCACTCTCGCTAATACTGGATAATTCAGAACCGGGAGGCTCTTGGATTCTTGGCGGCAGTGAGCTTTGAAGTGAACCAATGAGCCCAATGACATTCGACTGGGACCTATCAATCATATCAGTCAGAGTCCGGCAACTCCTTTTCCCGAGAGAAATTCACATACCATACTACCGTGGTTACTTGACTAGCCATAGCGAGGCTTATCTGAATTTGTTGACACTGGATTGTATACATCAGGTTTTGCTTCACCCGCTGAGATCTTTGAAGCAAGCCATGTATCTTCTTGCTCTTGAGCACCCATGTTCGCTTCTTTGCTTTGAATTCAGCCGTTGTCGAAGGTTTTTGGCATTGTTCCTCAATCTCCTGTAGCTCCCCTGCGATCGCTTCCAATTGTGTGGCGATTAACTTGATGCGATTTGACATTGTCGAAGTCTGAGGCATCTGGCCCCAAAAGCAAATGAGATGCTCTTTTAGCATCCTCGACTAGTTGACCGATGTAGCCGATCTATTATTGACCTTAGCATTCTGGATCTCTTCCAGCTACTCCCAAGACAGCGCGTATGTTCTTAGGTTCAATAAGAAACATTTCGTAATTCTCATGCAAGACTTATCTCTTCGCACAGTTCCTTGTACTCGCCTTGGATCTCAGGAATGCTCTGCAAAAAACCGGCGCCTTTGGCCGCTACCTCGATCAAGGCGATGGCGCTCGCGACCGCACCGAGCACTTCCATCCTGCATATTGTGTGAGATAGGAAATTATCCCAGGGGTCTTCTGTCTCGATAAGGAAAGTTTTCCTTATAATCGAACTCGATGATAAACCTGCCACACGATGTAGCAGCGAACAGTGATAAAAAAAAACAAGTAGTTTCGCAGGCTTGTTTTCGGGGAGTCGAGTTCTAAAACTGCGAGGCTCTTTTGCACTGACATTTTGCCGCCTAGTGGGTGATGAATGAGGCGAGGTGCAGGCGCCACATACTGAGGGTGGGTGGCACTGTTCAGTCAAATGCATGCATTCAGTGAGGCAGACAACAAGGAGTGTCGGTGAGAGAGTAAGCTGCATATTTGCCGTGTTTCGGCTGGCTTTGGGTCTCACTAGTTGCAGATACTTGAACAAATTGGATTGAGTAGGTGGCAGATTGATCAACAATGGTTGATTTGAGTGGCCTCGGACTGCTGTAGAAGTGGACTCAAGGCGTCTCGCGATCTGCCTTGCCGCCAGCACTCGGACTCTGTTTTTGCATTCTATTTGCACACAAGTCCCCTACCATCAAGTCACCTTGATGAGCCATCCATCCGACTCAGTCTCGCCCTTGGCGTTGATTCCTCCCCATAGAAACACACTTGTCCCATCCCCAAATCGGTCGGCGCCAAAAAAGCCTCGAGGTCCCGGGTGAGCCTTTCCTTCTGCCTCGTTCACCTCCTTGGCCGCAATCTGCACCTCGGACCATCTCAATTCGCCCGATTCAACACCGGGTATGGCGTTCCTGATTGCGTCCTTGGCGCCAGTGGCAGTGACGCCGTCAGCTGGCAACTGTAGGGACCATATATCGGAGAAGAAGGACACCTGCTGCGCTGGCGCATTCTCATTCTGTTCACTCCCGAGAAGGTACAGTAGATAATGTCTTCCATAGCCAGTCGATATAGTGATGAGCGCGCTACCGATGCGTGGTTGGGGGACAGGCCCTGAAGACTTGGTGGGGAAGTCCAGGGTCTTCCACTCAAGATGGCTCAGATCCTTCCCAGTCGAATCCAGCTTGAGAACATGGAGGGACTCGACCGCTTGAGGGCCACCACTGATAGCATAGAGAGTCGATTTGACCAGTTGAGCCACCAAAGGTATGCCAGGGACCGAGGGTAAAGTGAACCACGAAGCTGTAGCAAAGTCAAATAGCCAAGTCTCGGCTGCTTGGCCTTGTTGTTGACCATCTTGGAGGATCAAAAGGTCTTTCTTTTCATCATAGAAGATTGAGTGCTCGCTTCGAGGTGCAGGCGACTTTCCTCGATACTCAATTTTATGCCACTTGGCAAGAGCTGAATCCCACGACCAGAACCATTGTTCTTGAAGGACCTGGCCATCGGCATCCTGGCCGCCGTGAATGACAAGACTGTCTTTACGCGCGCATGCTGCATGACTAGAGCGAGAAGGGGGAGCCTCATTTTGAGCAGCGACTGCTGGGTAGCATGCATAAGCGCCGTCATCCTGCTGCCCACCGGGTACGTTGAATGCATGGATGTCGTTGGAGCACAGTTGCTTGTCGGGTCCTCGACCACCAAAGATGTATGCCTTGCTACCGATGGTGGTAACGGTATGATGCGATCTTGCGAGCGAGAGGCTATGCAGGTGTTACCACTTTGTTACGGTAAAAGCCATCGTCGGCTAAATAAAGGTACTTACGATTTGTCCGATGCTTGAGCCCTGAAGACCTGTGTCAATGAAGCCGTGAGTGGCAGTGTTGGCTTCGCGACGGTCGCCACAGCACCAGCTTCGACAGCTGTCGCAATGACTTGCTCTGCGGCAATAGCGCCGGCTGCAACTTCGGCCATTTTGTTTCAGCGGTCGTTTCGGTGGCAATCTTGAGGATGGAAATGAATGATAGGAGAGGATGGTCGATGTTTGTCCAGGATTATGTGCACTTTACAATTGGTTTATAAATGTCTGCGTTGCTATGATGAGTCGATGACGTCGTTGAGCGACAGGCCAGCCACATACTGCATTTACATTCCTATTCTTGTACAGGGCATTATTTACGAAAAGTCCCGAAATAAAATGATCCCAGAGAATTATAATCGGATCTGGATCTTGACGGTAGATTTCCGATCACGACACAAACAAGGTGTGGGTGTGTAGGGTGTGAAGCTTGAGGGGACCTCCATTACTAGGAAGATCATGTCGCGTGATACCTGGCTTTGACATTGTAAGAATAACTGAGTTCAATAATTGTCTTTATTTACTTATTTTTCTTTTCTTTTCCTCCAATTTGTAGGATCGGGGTCATACTTGACTGACTTGATCCATGACGCGCCAACAATTTAATAATTGACTGCCCAGTCTCCGCTGGCGACAAATCTGTCACCACGGAAAGATAATAAAGAACAGCTGATTTGCACCTACAGATGACGGGTCAACATTATTGCGAAGGCGGGGTGAAGAGGGCAGAGGTGCCGGATGATAGTTTGGTCCTTGCAGACTCAAATACAACATCAAGATAAGCACATTGCCGAGAAAACATCTCTTCAGTTCGTGCCCATCATAGCTCACGATTGGGTGACTGACAAACGTTGTGCGAAGCAACTCATCATGAGCGACGCGACGAAAGAATGGACGCTGGAGAAGGCGCTCGCTGCCAAGGGCTTACCACTGCACTCTAAGCGCCAGCAATCCTCCCTGGGCCTCTTCCATCTTCTTGGAGAACTCAAGGGCACAAAACGGGCCGGGTGGCTCAGACATGGAATTACAGAGTGAGCTTCGCAATCACCTCGCCAAAATTGATCTTTCTTGCTCACGGCTCTCCCAAGCTGCGAGTCAATCGCTGCGCATTCGTTCCGCATGATTGCCATGGTTGAGCAGCTCCCAGACACCATCGACAAGTATCGATGCATGCGACTGTGCATGTACCACGACCTGGCGGAATCCATTGTGGGTGACTACACACCGATGGATCGCGTGCCAAAAGAAGAAAAGTATCGCCGGGAGAAAGAGGCCATCGAGTACATCACCCAAACGCAAGTCAAAGATGAGCAGAAAGGCGCAGACATTTTGTCATGCTGGCTGGAGTTTGAGAATGGGGACACGGAGGAAAGCAAGTACGCGAATGACCTGGACAAGGTCGACATGATCACGCAAATGTTTGAGTACGAGAAGCTCAAAGAAGGACGTGTAGATTTGAGCCAGTTTGTGCGGTCAGCCAAATATCTCACCAAGCCCGAAACCAAGGCCTGGGTGGATGAAGTGCTTGTGGAACGAGAGCAATTCTGGGAGGGCAGAAAGCATCTGGCAGCTGAGAGGGAAGAGGATGAAACCACGAACAAGCTGGTGGATGATTATTACAAGGCATAATTAGAGCAACTCTGGATCAACAAGGCCAATGCAGCCAGCAAAGATTGGACGAGACGCTCCCACACAATTGTGCCCTGCTGAGACTTGTGACCAATGTTGGTACGCAAACAGCCTAAATACTCCCCGCGGTTCTGGGGCTGTGCAGCCAACAGCAAACCTCTTTCGGGGTCGCCTCGCCTGCGTTGAGCCAACAGGGCTGTTTCGGAAATGCCGACAGCATCAGGACAATGAAACAGAGAGATTTATATTCCTCAGGCCTTGCATTGAATTGCGTCAAAACGCAGATGGATGAGGGAAGGGAGCCGAGAGTCCTCTTTGGGTTACCTATAGCATGAACCTGCGGTAGTGGCTGGCGCCTCCTCAATCAGTGCTGGGCGTGGCCCGGCTCAGATGGCCCCAGAACATGATCATTGGATCATTCCAGCTGCAAGGCGCCGACCTGACCCTTCTTGAGACCGTCCTGTGTCAATTCCGCCTTTATTTCTAATTATGACCCCAAATGCGGAACAGCAGCAGAGTGAAACAACGCCAGCCCCCAATCTAATAGCCCTTCTGCTCGCCCAATTCCGGGCAAGGCGGGCGCCTAAAGTTCAGCTGTGCACGCTAATTACTGTAGGTAACAGTGGCGATGCAAATGTCGCATCTCGCCAGTGTCTTGGGCCAACTGAAGAAGGAGGCAGCTCATATACAACATCTTAGATGCATTCATCGCACTACATTTCGCTTCATCGAATAGACTAGAAGCTATAGCACACGAATACCATTTTATTTCGTTCCTCTCAACAATTCCCGATCTTAAGTAGCCACACCTCCGGCCTTGGAAATGGCCGCATCCCGACATCTTGGACATTATGGCAAACCGACGCTCGCCACGCTTCTCAGGCAATGACTTTGAAGAAGATCTAAGTCTCACACTTGCACGAACTACGCTTGGTGACTCTGCGACTCCATCTTCCCTATATGGACACTCATCAACATTGTCTCTAACCACAAACCCGGTTCAGACGCCTAGCCACTCAACAACTTCATCCTTTGGGAACCCCGGCTCTCTTGGCTTTGACAGCTTCGACAGCTTCGACTACGGCCTGGATACCACATCCTCGCTCTTTTCACCCGGATCCTCGAGTATAGGTGTTGGAACAACAGGATCGCTTAGCTTCCAACCCGAACCGTTTATTCTGCCGCAGACGAGTGAGCTCGACAAAAATTTGAACTCGCTGTACTCGGATCCATTTTCCATCAGCGGATCCGAGACTTTTGGTCTGGGAGCTTCAAGTTCACTCACTTCAGGTTCTCCACTGGATTCGTTTGAGAGGTATCGCACAAAGCTGCCACTACCTGAGACGGATCCCTTGTGTCCCGTTTCTTCCCTTTCGGAGATTGCTCCTCCTTCGCCTCCTCCGTCGTTTATCCCGCCGAGTTGGGCAGGCGAAGTCGCATACAACAATCTCAATTTGCATCTCGACCCGCTCGAACCACCACATTCATTCAGCCCGTCCTTTACCAATCCCAACAACAGCAACAGCAACTGCGCGTCCGTCTCTGCAGCCCGCATCAACGGCTACAATACCGCAGATGATATTCATCAGGATTTGAAAGGATGCAAGCCTCCCCGCGGTGGCCTCACTTTTGACCAGATCCAAGATCTTCTGGGAAAGACAGGGCGTAGGTATCAAGAATACGCGTACAAAACCACTCCGGGTGGGTGGACTGCCTACCAAAAGCTGGAGGTCACCCCTCCACCGGAACAGACAGCTGCATACTTGACCGGCTACTTACGAGGCGGTTTGCAGTCGGGCCATGTGGTCGTCTCATACAAGGGCGTCTGGCCGGGTCTCACGTTCGTCGACTACCAGCACAGCAACTTTGGCGAGCCCCTCCCGCCCGGAGACATAGAGGGCGCCGTGGAAATCAGGCTGTTCTGGCACCCGGACAACAAAGGAATAGAGGACTGGAAGGTGGCAATAAGGAACATGAACCGGTGCATGGAGGGCAAGCAGAGCGTTGCGGATTGGACTACGGGACCTCGTGTATCTGATGGCCCGCTTCCTGGATTCTATGCTCTTCGGGATCATGTGAGCTTTGGGAAGCCCCCGGGGTGGGAGGAGGAATTGAAGAAGAAGAAAAAGAAGGAGGGAAAAAAGATCTTTTACTAGGATTCATCTAGAAATGGTGCATGGTTTGCTCAGCGATGCTCTTTCTTGGGAGACGAGCGAACCATTTTGTGTTGATGTTACTTTTTGCATTGGTGACGAGAGAACAAATTGACTACTAGTACTACTAAGTGAGTTCTTGTCTGGGAAAATGGGATTGAGCATTTTGAACGCACAGCATCATCGGGTTGGATGGCTTGGTTTTCGTCCGCCATGATAAATCTCGTAATGAAAGCAAGAGCTTCTTGACAACGAAAAGCTATATCTTGATAACCGACGAAATGGGAGATACGTGATAGGAAGAAAATGGTCAAACGGGATTCAAAATGATCAAACCAGGTGCTGGAAAACAAGAATCCCTCTCAGTCAACACGCAGATGTAAGCATCCGAGGCCTAACCCCCCGCGTAGGCCATTTCAACAGGGGAGTGTACGCACAGCTATTGTTTCCGTCTGCATGTATTTGCAATTGCATGTTGGTCACTCTTTACACGTTATTCCTGGCCCTCTATTCCAATTCTCAGCTACATTAGTCCCAGTATTAGCTGGTTAGTAGATCTTAGGACCTAACGGAGGTTCTTGACGCGACATAGCATACAGCACGGTCTAGATTGGGAGCAGGGCTCAAATACACTCAATTTCCAGTTTCTACTCTACTGGGACCATGATTCGGTCAACATCTGGGCCATACGAAACCTCTTCAGTGATGATGATCGTGTTATCGGATCCCGACTTCAGGTTAAAGTGAATAACACTGCTTCCGGGTGTCTGTCCACTGTCGGTCGGCAAGAAAGCAATATCCTGGCTTTCGCCGTTCACCGTGACCGTCGCAAACCTCTGTGAGCTGTCCCCGTTCAAATGCTTGATTCTGATGGTCGTCTTTGTTGTCGCATCGCTCTCAACGTTGGAGAACGTGACAGTTCCGCCACTCGATCCGCCAATGTAGCCTGCAGCTTCCCCGCCGCTGCAGCCAGAGCAGGTCACGATTGTCGCGCCGTCGGAGAGGGTGGCATTCTCGCCTTCGTATTCATTCTCGCTGGGCCCGGCGCTCCAAGTCTCCGAGTCGGCGTCCACGACCCAGTTGACATAATCGTCCATCCACACCGTCGTTCCTGAGAAGGTGAGCGGCAGCCAGACGTACGTACTACGCATCAAGTTCGTCGACACCCAGCGATCGCCCATGTAGATGGCAGTGTCGCCGAACGGCAAGACGTAGTTTGTCTGCGAAGTGTACGTGTTTGACCCATCTTCGGCGAACTCGGCCCAGTCGGACCATGGTCCGGAGAGAGAGTCGGCATAGCTGTAGACCTTTGACGAGTTAGTGATGAGTCCTGATTTGAAACGAAGGATACGAACATTGTCATTGGGGCTCCAGCCAGTAAGATGAGACCCAAACATGAAGTACTTGTCATCCTTTTTGAGGACGGCGGGGGCTTCAATACTGTCATCCCACAAATAAACCGCCTCGGTAACATTCAGATAATCGTCGGATAGAGCATCAATTCGTAGACCATTCTCGCGCTGGTCATAGCTATTAGTAAGAGAACAAACAATTCCTAGCGGATGAACTCACATCTTCAGTCAAAAGGTAGGCGGATCCATTGTCATCCTTGAAGAGACCAAGGTCACGCGACTGAAAGCCCAAAGGCTGGAAGCTCCCCTGATAGTCGTAGTCTCCGCAGACGGAGCTAGAAGTCGCGACACCAACTTTGGCCTCGGCGTAGCTCGAGTCGTCGATGTGCACGTACATGACATACGTCGATGTATCGTCATTGTAGATGACTTTGGGACGCTCAACTACTCTGTCGGGCCCGAGATCACCACTCGAGGTTCGAGACAGGAGCGCATTGACAAAGGTCCACTCGACGAGGTTGGTGGATGAGTAGCAGTTGATGTTTTGAAACGCGCTGCCGTTTGTTTTGTCCTCGCCGATCATGTAGTAGGTTCCCGAGACTTCGATGATACCAGCTCCATGAGCCTGAACGTGATGTCCAGTATTTGTCTGCACCGCAATTAGTGTGTCTACCACGGTCTCGATTTAAAGAGTACGAACCCCTGTCCAAGTTGCTCCTGGGACAATCTGCAGGCTCGCGTGAGCTACCGCAGCTGTGGCCAGCCACACGCCAAGTTGGTTGAGGCGATTGAAGTGCATCGTTGGTCAACTGAGGCCAGTTTTACTTGTCAACAAACACGAGACTGAACCAGCAGGATGAAACATGTGGTAAAGGGATCAGACACGAATTTATGTCTTTCGCGAACTGCTCCGTACACTCAAAACACACCCTGGCTCCGACATCCCCGAGCTCGGACGCTTGGTCTGTATGCCTTCATCACCCGGCACAGAATACGAAATGTGCGGGGTAACATGGTATGTTTTCCCCAGAGACTAAGGCGAGGACATGTCGATCAATGGAAGAGTATGCTTCGCTCCAAATGGCAATACGGGAACAGGTACGGACCGTCACGGGCCGCCTGTTCTCTTGGTTTGTTTACTCATTTCTTGAATGAGCATCTGAATCGCGGGACGTCATGTGCCGAATGCAAGGGCAGCCGAGGACTTGGTGGAGTGGAATGCTACCTTTTGTCGTGCATGGATATATTACCGCGCATATTTCGTACGATGATCCCACCAAGCGCACCAATTGAAGAAATGTGATTCAGCCGATTACGTAGTGTGTCTTTTGGCAGCAAGAACCGGCCGATCGACCGAATTGAAAGCAGTCAACGTCTTGCTGTCTGTACTGCTTCATTTCTCAATAGTGCATCCGTTGCAAGCTCGAGTTGTGAGAGGTACGAGGGCGCCCTTCTCGCTTCCAAGTCGCATGAGGTGACGGCATTTGAGAATACGAAAAGACAATGAAACGATGGGTTCTCTCCTTCGAAGCATGTAGAGCTTAGACTTTGAGGCTTTGGGCTCGGAAGCGACGGAGTTGTGCTGTCAGCTGGGGCTGGGGGACGGTGATTAAATAGCCAAATTCCAATCGTGCCTGAACCGGCTTCCTATGGGCTAATCAATCGGCTAACTAGAGTGTTCACATTTCTCTTTGATGAGTAAACACTTGACGGCCTAATTTGGGAGATGTAAAAACACTCTGACGGGGCCTGCCTGTCAATGCGGCTAATTAGAATATCCGCCTTGAAGCCATTCGGACTTTCTAATATGCCAACTCGGATCATCTTATTGCCCATAGCCAGCATTCATGGTAACAAATCGCAAATACATTTAGCTCCAAGCGAAAAGATGAATTTCTTATTCCCATTTGTATGACGGATAATTATATTGCATTTGAAATAAAGGACCACTCATCAGAGGTAATCTAGTATCCCACACGTAGATCCGATATGACTCCTGAAGCACAAGGTCTGGGAGTTTTGTCCACTACCATCAAAATCAATTATTAATCTCTCGCCTCATATGTAATCTCAATCTTAGATATGATACAAATACATGCGGATACGCGCGCTTCATCCATCACCTCAATCCATTCATCTCCAGATCCCAACACTGCTTCGACTCAGTAGCCAACGGCCACTACCACACACTCCTACTCATTTCCCGTACTCTCTATACTAGCCGCGATGGACCTTTTTGCCCGAGGAAACGATGCTCTCAATGTCAACCCACCCGTTGGCGTTGACAAGGCCCTATCTGTTCACGGATCCGACTGGCTTTGGGCTGTCACTGCCATCTACATCATCGCTTTTGTACGTCCTCCATACAATCCGATACTGAGTCCTACAGCTACATGAAACCAGTTGCTAACATTTGTCCCTTTTCAGTTTGCCATCTTGGTACCTTCCTTTACCGCCCCCGAGAACAAGCGAGTCTTCAATTACACCCTCTCCATGGCTCTTCTTGCAGGCGCCACGACCTACTTCGCTCAGGCTTCCGATCTGGGCTGGAGCGCTGTTGAGCAGGACGGAATCTCACGTCAAGTCTACTACGCGCGATATATCAACTGGGTCGTGTCGTTTCCCGCCATTGCCCTGTGCCTGGGGCTTCTGTCCGGCATCTCGTGGACCACCATTGTTGTCAACATCTTCATCTCATGGTTCTGGGTCCTCACTTACCTCGTTGCCGCCTACACCACCACCAGCTATAAATGGGGCTTTTTTGCTTTCGGTACCTTTGGCTACATCATTCTTGCCATGAGCACCATCAATGAGAGCCGTGAAGCCGCCCAAGCACTGGGCATTGGCCGCGACTACGTGATCCTGGCTGGCTGGGCGAACCTCCTGTGGCTGCTTTACCCCATTGCTTTTGGCGTCAGCGACGGCGGCCATGTCATTGACGTCACTGAGGGCTTCATCTTCTTTGGTGTTCTGGACGTTCTTCTGCTGCCCGTTCTGACCTTTGGTTTCATCATCTTGTCGCCCAACTGGGACTTTGGGCATTTGCAACTCGACTTTAGCGAATATCGGGGCGTAAGAGATGAAAAGGCTCGCAGCAGTGACCACCCGTTTCAACCATCCAGCGCTTGAGGCATCAACGAACCGGATGCCAGAAATAGCAGTTGACGAGATTGCGTGGCCACGTTGACAGCTGGGGCCGCAAGAACATTTCGGTATGCTCATGCTATGAGCGTTTAGCTGAGATGCTATGCAACAGCACTGAACTATTATTTCCTATGTCTTTCCATCATTACTTTATTTCTTTTCGTTTTGTTTCGTTTCATTCTTCAAGCTGAGATGGTCTACTTTGGACTCCAGGATCTGGTGTTTGTTTCCCATAACATGCAAGTTGTAAGATTAGATCTAGAGAGTGAAATATCTATGTCAATAGATGGTGAATCTGTACTACCCTGTGTTTGCCTCGATCTGTTCCATGGTACATGTTGTGCATATTGTGAACGACACTTTGCTCATTACGGTGCCCGAGTAATTGATGTGTCGCTTCTCCCTTCTACTCGTGTACGATCATCGCCAGGTCATGCTTAAAAGTATGGCAGGGAGAAGCTGTTAATACTATCCTACGAAGATTTCGTATTACGAATCAGTCTCGATCAAGGCACCGATATTTTGGTTTCTTTTCAGCACATGTTAAGCAGCCAGCATTTAGCGCTCAACGATAATGTCTTGACTACGTACGTTCTAAGGAAAAGTATTGTCGTCGAGTCATACACAAATTGAAATTGGCGTAATATGCTTCAGTCAAGACTTCTCAATCAAAGCCTCCCGGTCCAAGTGAAACCCATCAATAACCCGCTCCTCAACCGCCTTAAAGTCCAGCCCAGCAGCCTTTTCATCAACGCGCTTCCGACTCTCCAAAACATTCTTGACAATTTCTGCCCAGTCAAACTCCTTTCCTTCCGGTTCAAAGCCGGCTCCGTCACCTCCGGCAATCTTCTTAGCAACAGAAACGGAAAGAAGTTTTCCTCCCTCCTTTCTAACGATGCCGTCGATAATCACCGTCTCAACATCTCGCTCACTCGAGTGCAGCACGATGGCAGCCACGGGATCCTTCTGTGCTGCAACCAGCATGGAAGGACTCGTTGCGTCGAAAATGACCAAGTCCGCCTTGGCTCCGACCTTGATCTGCCCTACCCGACCCTCCATCCCGATTGCTCGAGCACCTCCAAGAGTACCGAGATTAAAGACTTGCGCATACGTAGGTCTCAAAACACGACTCCATTTTCCCTCTGCAGCCAGCTTTTCAGTTCGTTCAGTTCGAGCATGCTGCAGTGATATGCGCATCTGATACGGGATGGAACTGGTCCCCCAGCTGTGGCAATCAATTCCCAGACTGGCGTGTGGCTCGAATTCGGGCTTCAGAGCAATGGGTGGCCATCCCATCTGCAGCTCTGTATTAGGAGTCGTCGACACAAACCCACCCTGCTTCGCAAATAGCTCTGCATCTCCATCCCGAGGATTGTTACCATGCGAAATGAGGATATCGGGGCCGAGCACGCCGTGGCGATCAAGGAGTTGCAGTACCGAGGGAGCGTTTCCGAAACCAACACCGGATGCTGCATGAGTAGTAATGAGCTTTGCCTTTCGACCCCGAAGTTCGGCGTAAATTTCTTGCAGGTGGCTGGTCGGGAGGTACATGTTGTCCATCGCAAATCCAAGCTGAACTCGGTCTCCAGCAAATGGAGCTTCATTTGCCAGTTTCTTCCAGCCACCAAGAGCTGTCTCGATAGAGTAATCATCGGTAACTTCAAGAGGATTATGAGGGGAAGCTGTCCTTGGCACAGTCTGGCAGAACACAGCTCGCAAGCCAGAAGTCTCCAACGCCTGGATCAAAGTCGGTGCTGCCAACGTTAGAAACTAAATGCGTAATAGTAAAGAGCAAGATTTGCATACGAATTTCGGGGGCGTGGCTCAGATGAGCATGATCGACCACGGTAGTAGTTCCGGCATCGATGGATTCTAGTGCACCACTCAACTGTCCCCAGAATGCGTCTTCCACTGAGTAAAGTGTGCCGATGTAGCAGCCACTTGGCAAATATTCCAGGAGCGTATCATTTCCGTGCCTGCCCTTCATTTGCGTCTGCCATAGATGGTGGTGGGTGCTGATAAAACCCGGCGATATAATCTTGCCGTTGCAGTTGATGACTTTGACCGAGGTATTAACTTTGATAGCATCGTCAATCTGCGCAATGTCACCACCCTCGATGAGAAGGTCGGCTACCCGTGGGACTACTGTGCCATTAGCATCATGGATGAGCAGGGTACCACCCTGCAAAAGGGTCTTTGGTGTTGGCCGGGCCATCTTGGCATCAAGTAGGAGTCTACACCAAGGTCCAAAGTGATCACAATATCTCATGATGAAATCTCCTGATGGCATCGGGGTAATGGCTCTTTATAGATGCCGATTAGTCATGAGCCGCGCGCGTCGCCTTTCAGTCCAAGAAGACGCGAGAGCCGAGATCAAAATACATCCTTCCAGCTCGCGTGCCGAGCATCTAGAGACTAACTAGATAGTAGTCTGTGGGTTGAATATTTTCATTATTTATCGCGGTGGCTTTGTATGTGTAGCTCCACTGTTTGCTTACGAGGAGGATTGTAGGATTCTTCGTTTCTGGAGCATCTACTTTAGCCTTATTATTAGTGATTACTAGTTCTCTTTTAGATTGATAAACTGGGGATTTGAGTATTATTTTCTATGCCGAGCTACAAAAATAGATGAGTCTTGTTGCGGCAGTGCCGTGAGGTGAACGGCATAGTAACCTGATGATCGTCGCCCCTCGCTACTAGTTGCTGCTGCTTTGAATCCAAGGACCTCAAGCCTAAACCTGGACATCAAGAGTTGTTTTTTAAGGCATTAAATATTGATGTATGAAATTATCCAATCTTTACCCAATAATGCCATGACAAGATTCTGTCTATATCCTCGTGCGTGTTCGCGTCTATTTTATCCCATTTATCTCTTCGCAAAACCCGAGTCAGACCCAAAGTGAAGCGGCTTAACCGTCTGCAGCAGGCATTCTGATGTCCACCACTTCTCCAATACCAAAGCTTCATACCATTTAGCACACTGCATCGCAGTCCTCGAGCAGCCTGGTTTGCTCATTGCACTCTCCCTCCTCAGACTCATGCGGCTGGTCCTCCAAATACACGCCCACAACCGAGCCAATAACGGTAACCGCGGCATTCACATACCACGGGAGGCCGGCGTATCCAATCCGAAGACCAACTGTATACATGTATCCAGATACAGTTGGACTAAAGGCTCGGGATAGACTAGCGGTTGCCGCGGCTATGCCGTTGATAGTCCCAAGATATGATTTGTCCGTAACAGAATTGATCAGTAGTATTGCGTTGGAAGGGTAAGCCATGGACGAAAATGAACATCGCCATAGCAGAATGGCATAAACTCCCACCGTCTGCACATTTCCAGGAAGCAGCACTGCGTAGGGAGCCAAGAAGTAAAATGCCCAGTACGTCACAGCCAAGAATTTGAAGAGCCTCAAGGCACCGACCCGATTGACAACGAAGGGAAACAAAAAGGCCGTAGCAAAGAGCGAGTATATGCCCTGTATGGAGAGGATGAAGCCTACTTCTTTGGTGTTCATACCGTACCCATCGACGAATTTGAAGGGCCAAGATAAATGTCTATCTGCTCGCTTCTCAGTGCTCAGGACCATTGGAAATAGCTGATCAAACGTCATTGTGTGACTATTCATGTCAGTCGGTACAAATTACTATTTGGCTCGTTGAGGTGACTTACAACGCGAGAACACCATATGAAGCGATATTGAGTAGAACCTGTCGATTAAAGGTGACTCTAGGCTTCTTCAAGTAGCTAGAGACACTCTGCTCGTCGCTTAGTGATCGTGCCGTTTGACTTGATCCAGCCTCACTAGAAGGCCTGCCATCATCCGCAACCTCTTCGGTATCCTTGGTTGATCTTGAAAACAGGGAGAGAATGGAATCACCCAACTCCAGTGCAGGGTCACGACATGTGATTCGCGGATTGGTCTCTTGCATGAACAAGGCGCCGAGCGAGGCACCTACAACAAGTAGTATACTGGCGCACAAATTAGGGAGCAAGTACGGCCAGCGTTCCCATATCGAGCCTTTCTGAAAGATGTCTGGGTAGCTGATACAAGGTCTGGCCAGTGCTCCTCCGACCATGGGGCCAATGATTGATCTTGGGGTCGTTAGTGGAAGAACGTTGTCTCCGATTGGTTTACTTACCCAATACCCCAGACCAGGGGCATGACCATGTAGGCACGGGCTATGCAGATGATCAGATCGCATTCAACGAATTGGGTGCAAGATACGAACCTTGGTGTTCCTTGGCGGTGATAATCTCACCCACAACAGTCTGCATGACACTAATATTGCTATGCCGGGTCAGTTATCGAGTGAATACAGTCGTATACGGAAGATGGACAAACCCATTAAGTAGCCCTCCAATAACACGGGTAAACAACGCGGCCATGATGCTAGGCGCAAAACCTAGAAGCAGCATGCTCAATGCCGAACCGTACAGGGCAACGAGAATAACAGGCTTTCGGCCGACCCTGTCGCTGACCCGTCCCCAAATTGCACCGGTTGAAAACTCTGCAAGTGCAAACGCGGTAGTCATCATGCCAGCATAAGTCGAGATCTGGTTCTTGTCCTCGGTCTCGTGGAAATCCTCAATCATGAAATAGATGTACGGGAAGATGGACGTGAACGCGATGGGCTCGCAAAGACGACATAATGCTGGAGTAGATAATATTAGCGACGGATGTTGGGAGGAAGCAGAATGTTGCACAACCCCGTGAATGTCTCAAGAAAGTGGTCTGAGGAGGACATACCCAAAATGAGCATCTGGCGGGTTGGGAACGGAGGGATGTCCGTGGCTCCCACGCTGGCTTCCTGTCTTCGTTGAGTCATGATGAAGATTGATACCGGAGCGATCTCTAATCGATTGAAGAATTGAAGGACAAAAAAGGGAAACGAATTGATCGAGGTCAAGTTTTGTTTGTCACACTGGCAGACCAATTCGCAAGCGCAGCCGAGTCTGAGTCCTAGATGTGCAAACTGGGCCCCCAATTGTCAGTCTTCAACAACCAGACAGGAACATACAGCAATCTCTCCAGTCACTATCACAGACAACTCGAGAGCATAAGCTTACAGCAAAAAAGGAAGAAGAAAAAATACAAAAGAAAGACACACAGACACACCCAAAGCTCAAAGGAGTGAGGGGCTTTCACACTCGAGTAAGACGAAATGCCCTCACGTGGACCTCACTGCTGCAACCAAAACGCGGTCAGCTCGGCCCGCCACTCCGCTCGTGGAACCCAGGCCAATAAATCGAGTCAAGTGCTATCTCACAAGTGGGCTTCCCGCCGTTTTGCCGATGATAGTGTGCCGAAATGTGCTAAGAATACTGCTTTTACTGCGCAGGCTGCAGTTGGGGGTTTGGGGGGGACTGGGAATAACGGGCTGGGGGACCTGGGGTGGCGTTCTCTGGGCGCGTTAGTTTGGGAAAAGTTATGGAGATCGTCGCTCGAATGGTGTTGAGAAAACTGATCATATGAACAGGAAGAGGCTTCGTTTTGCTGGAAGGGGATTCCCGAGATGGATGTGTGACTGAGACATTTGTGCTGACATATAACTCCCGAGATAAACATGTTACATTCGTTCGCAGCACGACCAGCCGAAGCGAGCAAATTGAGGCCATCCGCAGCCAACCTGCCCTTGACTAACCTTGGTCGACTTGAGCTCACATGCCCCCAAAAGTGGACACTGAAACTCGAACCAACCCTTATGGTGATCCTGACTCTCAGGCCATAATTGCACTTCTTTCGAGGAGATCCTACCTCACAAAATGAGGCCAGACTACCAGGGTATCCCTTTAATGAGGAAAGGCCGTGTTTCTAGGGACATACTGGGTATTTATGGTGCACAGAAACCATTTGATCTTCCTGTTCGTTCCCAATTACCCTTCCAAGATTAGTGGACAGTCCCAAGGCAGTTTTGGTCGTTGTCTTATTTACCTTCTCAAATGACGGTATACAGTATCGTCTTTGACTGACCAGAATTGGAAGAACAGCGTCCTTGGCAAATCCGTTACACCTATCTTTGGAGAGATTTGTCAGTATTTTTTAGAACTTGTCTGTCCCTTCGGAATGCCCAGCGAAAGAAATGCGACAAGACACTCTTTCTCTGGACGAGTGCATTTGCTATCACACAGCCTTGCACCCACGCGTCCAGAAATTATAGTCTACCCATTGTATTAAAGTTGTCCCGTAGCTTCCTTGAATCTGTTTTGTGGACGAATCAGGGGTTGAGCAACCCCAAGCGTGAGCTGAGCTGGCCGTGCATATATAGTTGCAAGCAGCCCCAGCCTCTCATTTTCCGTCTACTCACATTTGGTATCATTAGAGCTACGTATATAGTTCATACATCTAGCTCCCCAAGTTGACAATTGCTTGGGCTAGCAAAGAATCTTCCCCAGGGACATTTAATGGCCCGGCCAAGGCAAGCCGACATGAATATATAACATGAATCAAGCAAAAGTAGTGTGAGTTGGTCATTGGAGTCATTGTCATGCCCAATAATCTGCTAATTGACATACGTAGACGCGTAGAACCAAATTGGCCTGGAGTTCCGCGATCAATCTCTGAAGTGCAGAGAGCTATATAAGTAATTTACATAAAACAAATAGACACGTGCAACAAGACCCGGTAGCTCAAACTACTCACTGCTTAAAGAAATTCCATTCGTTGATCCCTTATACCGGCGGCTTTTGCGCATAAATGGAGCAGCTATATGAATTGTCAGCGTATGATATCCATCATCCAGTCAGAGTGGCGGCATACATTGGCCAGTAGGCGTGAACCTTGGGATCATTCAAGTCTCTCCTGACATCAGTCAGCAAGACTGTCACCTCTTCTCGGCTCCATCCAAAAGCCCTCGTGAATGGCGCCAAGGTGATGGCCTCAAGAGCAGCATTGGTGTTTTCGTTGTTCCACATGCCCAGCTCCTTGAAACGTTTCTCCTTGGGCCATTTATTCGTCGGCCACTTGAAACGGTTATCGACGAGGCTCTTGAATCCAGCGTCCTTCAAGCTTCGCGTAATATCGTCAAAGTCTGCGTATGGACGGCCAAGCTTGACGGATGCTTCCTTGAGGAGGTTGCGCCACTTGAAGAGCGGATGGTTCTCGCTGAGCGAACCGTCGTCGGATGTCATGTTGATGTCGATTTCCTGGATCTCGATGTAGCCGCCGGGTATCAAGTTTCTGTAATAGTGAGCACATCTTACGGTTGACGAACCAAAAGAGTGACCTACTCGTAGATTTTCTTGAGATATGCCGTCCAGTCTACGATGCTGAAATTCATCATCCTGCTGTGAATGTAGTCAAAGGGCTCAGAATAGTTCCACTCCTCGTCGATGTCATCAATAATGAACCGTACGTTTGGTGGAACACTTGCAGTCACATGTCAGCTTGTTGAGTCTCATAAAGAGGAGTCGGTGTCTTACAAGCTGGGCTGGATGGGTGAGAGATCAACGCCAGTGACCTGGTCTTTTTGTCAGTGCCTATTTATTAGTCTTTCGATGCATTCTCATACCTCGGATTCCGGATGCTCGTCGCCAAAGTCCATTGCCCAAATGCCTGTGCCCGTTCCCACGTCGAGAACTCGCTGCACCTTGGAGTCGGGCGCGTTCGGTGGAGCAAGACCGAGTTTGTTGGCATAAGTCAGATAGAAGAGATGATGTTGCAAGTCTTTTCATTGTCAGTCTCTCTGTATGCCAAATGTTGTACGCCGCGGACCTAGTCTTTCATTCTCAATATCATCATTTGGGAGGTTGTATTCTATGCGGGGTGGTTAGTGGATAACTTCGCCATTATCAGACCATGCGACGTCAACTCACTCCCGTCTTTGTATGCGTGGTATGTTCTGCCATTTTCTTTGCGATATTGGACGATGGAGCTTGATAAGCTTTGAGTTGATGATGCGACGTCCTGGTGGGAGAAGATCAGCAGGGCATTCATTGGCATTGATGTGTATGTTGTGAAACTTGCTTACATCGCCAAGAGACGAATCGTTGTCGTCAATATCCTACTCTCAATTGTCAGCGCAACGACACTCATTATGCAGATTCGTGGCATCTCACATCGTCGTCAGGTAGCACAACGGGATTTGCTTCTGCCATGGTAAAAGACCTTTCGCTCTCAGCGACAACGGAGACTCTGAAGAACGGGAGAAATGTAAAGGTCGAACACCGGTTAACCCCTCACAGTGGAATGCTTCTCCTCTTTATTTGCCCCGAGGCCCCTGTTTTAGAGACTCGCGGTGAGCCAATGATAAAACCACTCGTATGCAAGTTGCTTTTGATGAACCAAGGCTTCTAGGCCCCTGTGGCTTGGCCCCCCATGGGCCGAGAATTTGTTGGTTACGCGTCGTTGGGAGCTGTTGGTTGAACTCTGTTGGTCAGATGGCTTTAGCGAGAGGCAGAGGCAACCGTTTTCCTCTTGGAACGTACGAGCAATCATTCCCATCTTCTCTTGCCGATGTACCTATATTACTGCCAATCAGTCTCGGCTCGACCAAAGAGCGTCATCCGGCACGGGCCGTTCACGGACTCGAGTGGAGTGCGATGCGGGCCTTTGACGGGGTTGTCACGGCCGAGTCATGCTTCAGCCGATGAACGCGGTGCCGTCCACGGAGCTAAGGCAAACGAAGGCTGGAATTGGTTAAGACGAGGACGCGCGGAAGTGATTGAGCCAGTAACCTGTACCAATAAAGGACGCACACAGCGCCAAGTGTGCCCGGTTTCCCGTCTTGCATGCCGCAGCTTGCCCAGGGCCAAGGACAGCGCATCAAGCCCGCCGAGGGAAGCTGTGCAGGGTTTGGTCCAGTGGAAATTTCAGCGACTCCAGAGCGGCTCGAACAAGCCGCGGCAAATAATGACTGGTAACATTGCACTGGAGGAAGACTAGCATCCCAAACTAACTGCAAGGAACTTCGGATCTGGGGCCGCACTCGCACTCGCGTGAGCATTTTTTGGAGACACGGGCATCACTCTCTCACTGCAAACAGTGATCTGATCAGGACTGAAGCCAGTTCTGCATAGTTCCGCCAAGCCATTCCAAGCTTGGCACCGCGGTTATTTTATTCCAGGTAATAGGTAATAGGCTTCTAAAGTACCCTATTTTGTAGCTACGGCTTACATCTATCTATGCCCAGCTGTCTGACTTACCATCGCCAGTTCAGCACATTTTAGCGGGAAAAAGGCGCAAATCGCGACCAACAGATGGGATTCATCTTTACCTAAAATAAAAAATAAAATAAATACATAAAAACTCAAGTTAGGAGTATCAGGCTTATCATGGGAAATTTTCAACAAATGAGTAATTGCTAGTCATCTCTGTGCCATTCAAGCTTCCGGCATAAACAGTATTACAATCACTGGAAAAGCTGAGAGGTCATATTTGGTAGTATTATGACGGTGCAACATCCCCGTGGGCTTGGGCAATTTGAAGAAGCATACTTTGCGAGTAGGAAAGGAGACGTGACTTTAGTATGTCTTGCTAGATAAATGCATCGCACTATGGATCCCTCTCACGTACGTCGACTTTGCCCAAGAAAAGGACGCTCAAATATCACCTAGTATACTGCAACCTCGTTCAATCTATACGTTCTCCAGCTCAACTGTTTTCTTGGTGACTTGGTAAGCTTCAGCCGCCCGCCTCTCAGCTACAGTCACGTATGAACGGAACTCTCGAGTAGGGACGTGGTTCATGAACAACTCGTCCAATTCCTCGTAAGTTCGCATGCGAGTTTCCGGCACAAAGAGCCATGCCAAGACAGCAAAGATGAGCATGAACCCTCCAAAGACAAACCCAATCTTTGCCTTGAGGTCGCCGTATCCAGGGTTAAACATGTACGGAGCGACAAAAGACCACATCGTGTTGGCCGCGGCGGATATAGACAAGGCGATGGCGAGGGTCTTGCCGCGCAAAACGGATGTTGGGATCTCGCCCGCAATTGTGTAGACTGTAGATCCAACACCGACGTTGTAGAAGAAGTTGTACATGGTGTAGAAGCCAACTGCAGCTGTGGTAGCAGAGGTTGTGTTGACGGAGCCAGAAATTCCCATGCATAGTAAGAGAAGGCAGAGACCGATACAACCGCCGAGGAACATGGGACGACGACCGTAAAAATCCGAAACGAGGAATGCAATCGTAGCTCCAGACATAGACAGAATCTGTGCACCAATCTGGATCGCAAAGGACTTTTGGTCGCCGATTCCCAAATATTGATACATCAGAGCGCCGTAGTTCGACACAAAACCAAGACCAGACATTGGTTCCGAGAGGAATACAAAGATGGCGATCATAGTTCGGCGTAAATTCGTTCCCCGAAAACAGTCGACGTACGAACCTGAGTTTTGCGTTTCCGCTTCCTCCAGCGTCAGCTTGATCCTCTCCAAGTGACCCTCAGCGTCCAAGGGGTCCGAGTAAAGCCGGTTCAAGACCTTCCTTGCGGCCGTCATTTGGCCTTTACGGACAAGATAGACGGGGGACTCGGGCATGAAGATCTGCCCGACAAAAGCCACGGCGGCGAATCCCCACTGAGCGCAGATTAGCGACTGCCACGACCAGCTTGTATCCCATTTGGAGGTAAAGTATGACATGATCGCAGAGATAAAGGGACCAATACACTGCGACAAGTTGCAGAAGCCAATGACGGACGAACGGATGGCGAGAGGCGAAATATCAGCGACGTAGGCGGTGCAAAGATTGAGAAAGGCACCAATGGCCACAAAGTTCATCATCTTGCCCCCGAAGAACATGGCAATCGAAGTAGTCGCAAATTCGATGCCTACCGAGACCAGGTTGATGACAGCAGCTACCAGAATGACGGGCTTCGTCCCGAACTTGTCAGCAAAGTACGAGCCAGCCCACGAGCCGACGATGGCAGCGGCGTTTGAGCCACCGCTGAGCGCCGACTGCCACTTTGTCTCGATATACCATTCTCCATCCTGGAGCTTCCCAAAGTCCTCTTTGAACACGGGAATGCTTATGACGGAACCAGCGGACTGGTTCTCAAAGCCTCGCACGATCAGTGTCCATAACATGACGCCGATCCAAAAGAGAAGCCATGGGTCTCTGCGGAGTGTTTGCAAGTAGGTTCTGCTGCGTTCTTGTTGTTGGATTGCACGTCCGTGTAATTCTAGGGCGGAGGGTTGTTGAAGCTGTTCGGACAGCTCAACGTGAGCGTCGGCATCATCCTTCATTTTGGCCAGAAGCGAGGGAATGTGGAAATCAATAAAATGAAAGGAGAAAGCCGGTAGGTAGTAGAGAGAATAAAGAGCCTACGAGCCGAATCGAGAGGTTTAAGATCAATGCCCTCACTCGTATCCGAACGCCTCCTGTGTATATGCTTCCATCTCTGGGGTTTCTGCAGAAAATGTTACCATGTCAAGGCTTTTATCTCCCGCGATGCAACCTGGAGAATCTGGGGTCTGGGGACAAGCATGCTCTGCGGGGTAAATATGACTCCATGAACGCGTGTTCTTACACGCCGACATGGGCTTGACAAAGACACTAGAATGGAATCGTCCTCAAGAAATCCAAGAGCTCGGGCGCCAATAGCCCGACAGAGCTCATTGTCGTTAGTGATCTGGTCGTAACGAACAGTGGAGAACTACCGAGAGTAGTCCCGATTTATAGGGGACTCCGGAGTGCCAACTACGCCGGATTGAATAAGGCCGAACACCTCGGGCATCTCAGCTTCTTCTCGGTATAATCTGACCCGATGTGCGATCCAACAGCAAAATTAGGGAGCGGGGCTACCAACTCAGACTCGTATGTTCAAGAGGCTCATATTTAACCAATTAGACATCATAAAATCCAAGGTATCATGTAGTTAGATGGCACACGACAAATCCATTTAACATAGTTCCCTTCGACATTATAAGATGTGCCAAGGATTAACTGCCTTCAGGCTGCACTCTATGGGTTCAAAATTTCAACCCCGTCTTCTGCGGTCAAAATGTCAATTCAGTCGCATGTTCTGTTCCCATTAATGCGTAATATTTCCCAAGTTCTGCGCTGCTAGACTCCCCAACGAGACTCAGATCAGGATACATGAGCATTGTGGCCGCATTGCAGGAGGTAACAGTTGCCTAATACGTCTTCCCTATCGTGGGTGTAAGGGTGGTAAGACAGCTGAGTCCATGATCACACTAGCTTCTCTCTGCCATCGTCCTAAATGTTGGGAGGGCATAGCTAGCACCCAGATTCTGTGGCTGGTCCAGTCCTCGTTGGATAGTCCGAATCCTATCCCTAACTCTGCTCGGCCAATCCTATTGAAGTCTTAATCACTAACCTAACCATCCTTTCCTCTTCCTTTTTTTTTTTTTTT
>JALNIO010001080.1:0-20873 GCA_023509875.1 Rugonectria rugulosa
GGGGGCGATTTGCTTGTGGAGGAGGAGGAGGAGGAGGAGGAACGGAGACTTATGCATGGGAAACTGGATTGGGGAAAAGTGCCTGGAGGCTAGGTGCGGCGCGGGAAGGCAAGGGAAAGAAAAAGGGAGGAGGGGGAGGGGAGGGGAGTGACGGAGAGAACGAACGGAGTGGGAAAAGGCGAGCTGAAGGATGAACTCGTGTGACTTGATTTTTGTTGAAGGAATGGGAATGGGAAGGGGAGTGGATGAGGAATTACATGGAGGAAGGGGGAGGGATGATGATGTTGTCGGAGGAGGAGGGGTGTGTGTGGCTTGGTACGGAGTAGAGAGGGAGTGGCTGACCAGGGACACGCTTTTGCATGTATTTTTTGGGCGCAGGATGTGACCTTGAGGATCAAAGCACAAATGCCAAATTGGGTTGAAACAAGGCTACGGGAAAAGGTGAAGTTTATGCGTACCTACGTTGAGGGCGAGTGGAAATGAGCATTATTGGTGATGGTGGTGGCGGTGGTGGTGATGACGGTGATGTACGAGTTCCTACGGTAAATAGGCTCTACTGTCGATGCGTAGGTACAGTACTTGAGTACCGTACATACTTGAGCAGACTTTCTTTATTTATAGCTCATGTTCATCCTCATTTGCTACGTTGATCGATTCCTTGGTTCGATGCAACTGCACAAGCACCGGGACGATGGCGGGCAAGGATCATTACACCGGTACCCTTACCGCCGGCAAAAGCCAAAAGGGAAATGGGAATGGGAATGGGAGGGTGTGTCGATATTATCCCCAAGGACCGGCATTCGACTCTGCATAAATGGGAGAAGCAAAAAAAAAGTATCCGTAATAAAAAAGTAAAGATGTGAAGATGCAGGATGGAATCGTGAATAAAAAAGCGATCGGCGCAATTGCCGCCAGAACTTGATCCGACTCGGCCAACAAAGAATCTTGGCTCGACGGCATGATTGGTTGTTGGGGAGCTTTGGGGCGAATACGCAGAGCCTAGAACAGTGTCTCTGTACGACCTCGCTTCAAGAGAAAAAAGAAAAGAAAGCAATACGTCGTAAGACAAAGAAAAAAGAAAGGAAAAAGTGACAGAGGCTATCTAGGTACTCCGTAAGCTGAGCTAGGCCATTGTTGCAGCTCCGAAGCTACGAAGCTACGTACTCGTACCCCCCCTACCCTTTGTTCTTTTCACAAGGCGGGGACGGGGGGGCTGCTGGGGAATGTTGATCCTCCCATTCGTCGCCGCTCTACCTCATCTTTGTGTCCATCTTCATCCCGCCCAACTCACGACCGAAAAGTACGAAAAAAAACACCCCGTTTATACTAAAATCAAGGTAGTTGGTCGTTTGGAGGACTGGACCGACTTTCTAGCATCATATACACCCACACCCCCGGGAGAAAGAGCCAAACGGAAGGAGTCTACCCGTTGCTTACGGGGAGCTCGTTTGCATCTCGTCTGCCAGAGAGAATGGAACAAGGCGGCGTCGCCTCGCACAATGGGTTTCCCCGATGAGCCTTCTGCTCACCTGCTAGGCGCAAACGGTACGTTTCTTTTTGCCAATTGCTGTATTTGCCTCGTTTTTCCCATCCTTGGTTTAGCTGACACACCCCCCTTTGAAAGGTCCCGTACATGCCGTCGCCTACTCAGCTTCCCCGGGGACTTACATTCTGACTGGCTCCGCGGACCGCTCCATCCGCCTGTACAACCCTTTCCCCTCCACGTCCATCCCGGGCGAGAAGCAGCAGGCCACCAGGCAGAAGGCCTCGGTGCCCCAGGGCCGCCTCATCCAGACGTATGCCGCGCACGGGTACGAGGTCCTGAGCCTCGCCGTCGCCGCCGACAACGAGCGCTTCGTCTCGGGCGGCGGCGACCGCGCAGTCTTCCTCTGGGACGTGGCCACCGCCGCCACCACCCGCCGCTTCGGCGGCAACGCCCACGGCCACTCGTCGCGCGTCAACTGCGTGAGCTTCGCCGGCGAGGGCGGCTCGCTCGTCGCCAGCGGCGGCTTCGACACCACGGTGCGCCTCTGGGACGCGAGGAGCACCAGCCCCAAGCCCGTCCAGGTCCTCGACGAGGCCCGCGACGCCGTCACCTCGCTGGCCGTCCGCGGCGCAGAGGTCGTGGCCGGCAGCGTCGACGGCCGCGTGCGCAGCTACGACGTGCGCATGGGCAAGTGCACCACCGACGTCGTGGGCGCCAGCGTCACGAGCGTGAGCCTCACGCGCGACGGCCGCGCCGTGCTCGTCGCCAGCCTGGACAGCAGGCTGCGCCTGATGGACCGCGACGACGGCTCGTGCCTGCGGGCCTACTCGGACCCGGGCTGGCGCAACGAGGACATCCGCGTGCAGGCCCTCCTGGGCGGCGCCGAAAAGTACGTCGTGGCCGGCGACGAGATGGCCGGCGGCGAGCCGGCTCCCGACGGCTACGGGAGGATCTGGGCTTGGGACCTCCTTTCGGGACGGCTGGTGGCCAAGGTGCTCGTCCCGTGGGGCCCGCAGGGCTACGAGTCCAGGAAGAAGGCGGTGGGGAGGGACGGCAAGGAGAAGACGAGGAGCAATGTCATCAGCTGCATGGCGTGGAGGGAGGACGGCTGGGGGGACCAGTTCTGCGTCGGCGGGACGTCTGGCGTCGTCACCGTGTTTGGACAACTATAGCACATATACCCAACGGAATAGTTTTAACGAAGACCCAATGATCATGGCGTCAAAGATACTCGCTCTCCATCTTGCATCGTCAAGATTGTGTCAACTCCAAGCTTGGAATCATGTCTATTGCAACCCGCACATAAAATACAGTGATAAATGATCCGCTAGCGCCAATTATATGTAAAAAGCCAAAGAAAGCAGTCATTCCACATCCAGGATGCTCTTCCCAAGTCATTGTCCGATATATCCACATTGTCTCTTCTTCTTTTTTGTCATACATGAGTAACATGATTCCGTCTCAGGGTGTCAACAAGCGCCAGGTGTGCTGGAGGACGTGTACATAGGGGTGGACACGATAGCAACACAGCTGGTCGAGTCGAGTCTGCTGAGGGGCCTCTAGCCCATACCGGCGTACTTGAACCAGTTTGGACGGCAGTCCTCGTGGTGAAGCCAGGCCTCGCCGTCCGTGAAGCGGCCCGTTACGCAGCCTCTGCACTTGGGTGAGTTGGGGCAGTTGAAGAAGGGAATGTGCTGGTAGCCAATGTCTCGGAACCTGTTGCGGGTGTCAGTGATGTTCTTGTTCTGAAAATAAAGTACGAAGCATACCAGTGAATCTTGCTAGAATCCTCAAAGAGACCCAGAGCGATACTATGAACTGGTGCATCTCCCCATCGCTCATAAAAGAAGCCACCGGCGCGGTCGAGATGGTTAAAGTAGTCCTCGTAAGCCTGGGAACGCCAGAACTCCATGTCACCAACCTCAAAGTTGCTCCAAAAGTGGCATGTCGAGTAGCCCTGGGCATTCCTGTTGTGGCTTGGGCGCACGATATCATCAGTCAGCCACTTCAGGGAGTTCTTGTCGTGGAGGTGATCGGGATGCTCGGCAAGGAACTTGACCGTCTCAGGCCACAGCGAAGGAACCGTCTTGGGGTCGTCGTAAAGGTTGATGGTGAAGCCATAAGTCTTATTGTGGTCGTACATGTAGCGGAAGACATCGTAGTCGACATCGCAGAAGAAGTGGACTTTGGGCTCGACTCGCCAGTAATAACGAATGTCCTTGAGGGCGGGATGCTTGTAGAAGAGGCCACTGTTCCATCGACACATCTGATGATAGGAAATCATGGACGCGTATTGGACACCCTTCTTTTCGAGTATTCTGGCCGATTCCTCGAATAATTGGTTATCAATCCAGGATGGCGTCGCCCAATGCTCTTCCGGAATTTGCTCTGAAACCTCGTCAGTTATGTCGGGAAAATGTACCCAGTTGTTCGAAGCGCACCGTAATTACACTTGGCCTTGGTCACGGCGCTCGTTTTCTTGATGAATTCATCTGAGAATGGCTTGTCGTTGAAAAATGTCCAAGGATAGTTGAACTTGTTGTTCCATGTCCTCTCCAGGTCCTTCATGGACGAAACCATCTCGTCCACCTCTTCATTTCTCACTAGGGCCAGCAATGTGGCAGGAATACGCTCGCTAGGATCGGCATCGGGGGCATATTTGTCGCTCGTTCGTCTAAGTGTACCCTCTGGCTCTCCGGTTGCTGTAGGAAGTAGGTATTAGAACAGCTCACGCTGAGAGCAAGTTGAAGGCAGACTTACGGTCGAGGTTGGGATCTCGTTCAAAGTTGGAATAACGATCACCGGGTCCACCGAACCCAAAGGACGGGAACAAGATCTGTAAAAGGAATATGCACCAGAGAACAGCTGATACAGCGATCAGAATTCGGACTGGGCGGGCAATAGTCATGGTGGCTAATACCCAAGGGCGTGGGCCGCGTGAAACGATGCGCTTGTTGGCTCCAGAGCCAGACGGTGGTAAGGAGTGTCTCAGGAGTCCATGCAATGGAGACCTGCAAAGAGGAAAAAACCAATATCCTCACAAGGAGGCGCTATGATCTGCCACGCAAGAAGGGGTGCGTTCCGGTCAATGTGTCGCCGGCAATGGGGATGTATCACAAGATGAACATGACAGGACGATGTTTTAAAGGGGTTTAACTTGTCGAGGCTGACGTCGCACCCGTTTGGCCAATCAGATGAGAGCATAGATTAATTTAGAGGTGGGGTCTTTCTCTTGAACCACCGTACATACATAGGTAGGTATCCCATGCACCAACATGTAAAGGACGCAACTATAAGAATACTGTACCTCTATAACTAGACTCGAGATCTTATCTTATCCGAACTTGAACATGAATCTATCTTCTCTATCAATTTAACATTATCGTGTCATCGTTATTATTTGAGGAGATAGAGCAGAGGTACTAACAGTACTTGGAAGCTTGCTTTATTGATAAGATAAGGTGATCTTCCGCTTCAGGCGTCTTACCCAAAATCGCCTAGCGGATGCATCAGATTGAATTTTGGACGCGACAGGCGCGTACCCATGCTGTCACTGGATTCCTTCCCCACCATCCATCATCACCAACTCTGGGCACCAAGACGAGAGCTACGTACAGAGTGATAAATGACGGGATGAATAATGAAGGCAGCCACTACATCATAAAATGGCCTTTGCTGCAAGACTGGGTGCTCTTGCTGGAGAGCTCGTCGAGGCCGTCACAAGTACTTCACAACAGGTTCGCAGCAATAGCAACTACCATGCTCCGTCCATTCGTCCATTCTCTAAGCTGACTTGTGCTCGTAGACAAACCCAACCAAATTCAACGCCAACAGAGACGCCGTCCTTCGCACCCTAAAATCCCATCCCTACCTTCGTACAAACCAATTCGATGTCGAGAATAATCTGGACGGCCTCCAAGAACGATTCCGGGTCAACCTGCGAGACGAGCTTGCCGATGCCTTGGAGGAACGTCGTACTCTTCTTTCGCAAACCCCATCAAAATGGCACCCCGAAATACTGTTTCTCCTCCTTGAACTCTCCGACCAACCAACGTTCAATTCGAACCTTGCGGACTTGGACGATCTGAAAGACAATGATGAGCTCGCGCCAGAGAAGCTGAACTGGGAAGACATTGCCCGCGAGGATGGCTGGGACCAGGACGCTGCCATTTGGAAGACAAATAAATACAGTGACAGCTCAGACGAAGAATACTACACAGAAGACTCAAACGGTGAGGACGCAGAGTCTGAGGCTTCCTCTGAGGTATCGGCTGTTGGAAGAACGGCAAATGACTTCATCATCCATCCGGAGGATATCTCACACCTCAACCGCATTCGTAAAGCGCAAGAATGGAGATCAATAAAACCGCCGACAGATAGCTCTGGTCATGCACGCAAGATTCCCGTTGCCGAGTTTCACATTGCCAGAGATGTTTTGTTCATGCTCCAGGGGCTGGATACAACGCTCTTTGGACAGGATGGATCAGCTCATCCTGCTTTTCAAATGATGAACATAGCCTGGGACACTCACAAAGCTCTCATTGGCTACTTCACAGAAGCAGGTCGGCAATTGTCAGTCCTGCGCAAGTTTGTCTCACAGAAACAACGTGTTTCACATCTCCAAGTGTTTCATGAAAGTATTGCTTCACGTCTTCAGACATTTGACAACCTGGTGACCCAAATCCAGACGAAACTAGCTGCCCCGGATCAAGACGTCGTGGTGAGCTTGTTGAGGGTGAAAGGAGACTTGAGTCCCAGCTTGGAGCCGCTATGCACGCTCTCCGGTATTGTTGCTCGCATGCAGGACATACCCAATTCTGGTGCTTTTCGCTATCTAGAGTTGCTTTTCGAAGAGGCTAGTATGGCGCAGCTTTCTGCCAAACTTGCCATCCACGAGTTCCTCGCAAGAATATTTGTCGAGTGCTTCAATGTCTATCTTCGCCCAATACGACTGTGGATGGATGAAGGTAAACTCCTCCCAAGAGACAAAATCTTCTTTGTCTCAGAAGCTTCAAGCAAGGTACATCTCAGCAAAATCTGGAGCGACCTGTTTCGTCTTCGTCGAACAGTGGATGGAAAACTTCACGCGCCCAAGTTTCTGCAACCGGCTGCGAGCAAAATCTTCAACGCAGGAAAGAACATTGTCGTACTCAAGAAGCTCGGCCGTTTCAGACCTGTCGGTTCCAAGTGGACTGATACAGAGCCTCCGTTGGCTTACGAGACTATTTGTCCTCCCGGATTAGAATTGGCCCCTTTTCATCATCTTTTTGACGCTGCCTTTGATCGATGGATTCAAAGCAAGTACAGCACAACTTCTACAACTCTGAGAAACACACTGTTTGAGGACTGCGGGCTCTGGTCCTCGCTAGATGCCATGGGATATCTGTACTTCATGTCCGACGGATCAGCAACAGAAGCGTTCTCCAGCAACTTGTTCAACAAACTGGACAGTCTCTCACCGAGCTGGCACAACCGCTATACCTTGACGAATGCTGCTCAAGAGGCATTCGCCTCCATCCTGGATTTCTCAAGGTTGGTCGTGAACGTGAAACCTGCCGGCTTAAAAATACCCGTCGTTGAAGCCCGGGATTCAGTCAGAGCGGTACTTCCTACGATCATGGTCAGCTATCGACTCTCCTGGCCAGTCCAAATGGTCCTGTCCGAGGACAGCATTTCTCAGTATCAGGCCGTATTCACGCTTCTTCTACAGTTGAGGAGAGCGGTGCATGTCCTCCAAAAACAAAAGATTCTCGAAAGCTACTGGACCGATGACGATAATTGGGGTGAAAGGGCCGCCTATTACTCGCTCCGTACTAAACTGTTGTGGTTTTGCACTACTCTCCAGTCATACATGGCAACATTAGTGCTGGCGCCAAACAGTGCACGGATGAGACAAGAGTTGCGTGAAGCTCATGATATTGATGCCATGATTGTCATTCATGCCACTTTCATCAAACGCGTCATCGACGAGGCTTGTCTAGGTAGCAGGTTAGCTCCTATCAGAGAGTGCTTCCTCGATGTTCTCGACTTGGCTATCAAGCTCGAGCACGCTGAAACATGTCATGCCAAGGAAATCGAGCATCTGCGAGAGCTTGCCCATCTCTCAGTAATGTCGTCTCCTGCGCCGCCGGGCACTCCTAAGCCGAGAACACCAAAATATGTCCGGGACAGTGATGATGAGAGTGAAGAGGATGTACCGACAAAGGCCGAACTTGAGAAGCCGTACATGAGTGTGCTTCGAGAGATCAAGGGGGACTTTGAAAGGCATCTCCGATTCATATGCGGGGGACTGCGAAGCGTTGCGAGAGCGACCAGCGATGCGCAGTCTGCGAAGTGGGATATTCTGGCGGAAATGTTGCAGACTGGAAGCCGAGATTGAATGACATGACAAGCTACCAATATTTAGATGATGAATAACGATACCCCTTATTAGTGTTTTGTACAAGTTTCCCTTTGTAGTATCTCACTTGATTCCGCAGATTCTGCTTTTCGTTCAATGCTCCATTGCTCCCTTACCATCCGCTCCTCAACCTATCCGCAAAAAACTGCATCAAGGGCAGAACCTCCTCTCTATCCCGCGGCATGGCAACTTCCTTCCTCTTCCACTGCACCACCCTCACGTCCGCAAACTCCCGCTGCACCGCATCCACGGCATCCGGCTCCAGCTGGCACACCAGGACGCTCGTGCGGCTCTTGTCCCGCGCGCTGACGGTGGGCACCATGGACTGCGGCAGCGGCCCGCCGATGGACACGGCGCCCTTGAAGGCCGCGCCGGCGCGGGGCGAGGTGTCCCGCCCGTCCGTCACGTCGACGACGCGCTGGGGCTGGCGGAGCGAGGATGCCAGACCGAGGGCCAGGGAGCCGCCCTGCCCGAAGCCGAAGAGGATGATGTCGCTCGTCTCCCAGCCGCACTCGGCGATGAGGATCTGGTTGATGAGCGTGTCCGTGACCAAGCGGCGCGCCTTCTCGAAGCCCGGGTCGTCGTCTAGCTCGCCCGTGGAAGGATCCACGACCAGGTCGTCGCCCCAGTGGCAGTGCGGTTGCGCTGCACCGCCGCCGCCGCCGACGAGCATGTCCGGGAGCGGGGACGTGCCGCGGACGGAGATGGCGAGGACGCCGGGGAGAGCGAGGTTGCGGGCGAAGCCGGCAAAGGGAGTCTCGTGGTCGCCGAGGCCGTGGAAGAGGATGAGAAAAGTGGTGGTTGACTCGGGCGGGGAGGGGAAGTGCAGGGCGACGGGGAGGGTGGAGGAGAGGGGGGCGAAGTCTGCTTCCGTGGGGATGCGGGGAGGCATGGTGAAGGAATGTGTGCGTGTGGAAGAGCGAAGGGTGTGTTCTGGGAGGTTGGCGATGGCGTAGATGACTTGATGGATGGAAAGTAGAGAGTTGATAAGTTTTTCGGGTGGGGAGGTTTTAGGGGGAATCAACTTGACTTTATCCAGTCTCTTCGAGGTTATCAGACACTTAAAGAGTAGGCAGCCGGTATAGTCTATAGATTTACACATGGCACATCCTTGAATCAGGGGCATTCCACCATGCAACTGAAAAGCGGCCCGGGTTCGGACAAGCAGCAAGACGGTCCGGCCAAACTTGAACGCGGGGTCTACTGGAGAGCTTCGGAGATGTGGAGCCTCCGTATCGGCGCACTACCCGAGTTACTACCGGCGTTCATTACAGGTACGGAGACAGCTTGTCGCACAGATTTATTTCCATCTTCAATCGCGTATTTTAAAATTCATTCACGCCATGTCCCTTGTATCTCATTCAAAATCCAATCAATGCCGTACCCGTTGTTCCTCGCCCGTGCTTCGTATCTTGACGCGCGACGGCCCCGACTTCATCTTCTGCCACTCGCCCTCTTCCGTCCAGATGCCGGCCTTGGTATAATCCCCACTGTCGCTTCCCTCCATGTACGCAAAACGAAAGTACTCTGGTAAATCCAAGTCCTTTTTCCTCTGCCATGTAAAGTCGTACTTTTCGTCATCGGTCCCGTCAAAGTAAGTCCGGAATCGCTCGACGTCATTAACCAGGATGCTAATTCCGTCGTAGACTGAACTTGGGGGGTCTTCCCAGGTGAACTTGATGGTGGACACGTTGTGCGTGCTGTTGGCGAGGTTGATGGTTGGCTCGGGAATCACGGGAAGCTTTGTTCCCAACTGAGCGTCGCCCTGCAATGCTTCCGACGTTTGGAGCACCGAGTCGAATCCCCAACGTGCGATGCCGTTGATGAAGAGGCCGACTAAGAGGCCTTGATACAGCAAGGCCGGCCGCGTCTGCATACTGGTTCCCGGTAGTAGGAGCAAAGCCAGAATGTAGTGGTGAATACGCAGGTTGAGCCCTGGGAGGACAAGGGCGATGACGATGCCGCCGATAAAGAGTGCATAGAGCTTGAGGTATTTGACCAGGCGAGCTTCTTGCCTAAAGAACCACACCTGAGAGACGACGATGCAACAGAGCACAATAATAATGATGGACAATGCAGCTCTGGCGCCCGGTTGTTGATCGAGATCATGCTTGTTCAATCGCTGGATGGGAATGAAGCTCAATGTGTAGTTGTCCATTGCACCAACCCAGCAAGCACCCAACCACAAAATCGTCTTCTCGAATTGAGCCGTGAGGTCTTTTAAAGTGCGACGGATGCCCATCCTGTCGTACATGACCCAGGCGCAAAACATGGCTGGGAGGAATTTACCCAAAATATTGGAAAACAGAGCTGTCACGGAGGTGGCACCAGGAGGGTCCAGTGCCATGCCCACCGTCCAGAAAATGCCAATGAATATTGGGAAGAAGAAGAGCGCTGGTGAGTTCGTGAAAAGCGACAGAACACCTGTAAAGGTGGCCGACACGGCCAGAAGCGACCACCGCGTATCGACGGCATTACAGTTGATATCCTCGACAAAGTTGAAGGACAGAGGGAAATACGAGTCGAATCCTATACTGTCAATGCCGTGGCTCTTGGATTTGGGAAACGTGTCTCGTCGGCCAACCACCTCAACAACGCCGCAGCCTCCCTGAGCGTTGTTGATAACACCGGCATGGATCGCGGCTTCGCAGATGAAGGAATCCCCTCGATAAGTAGGTTTGCCGTCATCCTGCCCGCCTCCAATCACAAAAGTCCGGTACACGATTTCCTGGTCTCCCACAGCACGCGGGTTCAAAACGTGGTAGCTCTCGCAATCACCGGAGCACCGGAAAGGAAAGCCGCTGCCATTGAAGGGACGACAGTCATTGCCGTCAATGCCACAAGAGTTCCCAGCTCCCCAGTACGTCACACCGCAGCTGATGCTCTGAGGCTCACCCCATCCAGCAATCTCAGTAGCAAGAGTACCCTTGCGCTTGAGAAGCACAAAGGTGATTATCCAAATGGAAAAGTAGAAGAATAGTAGCCAAAACCGATGCTTCAGCTGCGGTATAAATCGATCGACGAGCCAGAGAGGGTATTCCTGGACAATGGGCAAGAATGGCTTTATGCGAAATGGCTGCGGATTTACAGGGCCCTTGGACCACTTCACCACCGACTTTGAAACATGTCGCATCGAATAGGGAACCCATTTCCATTTCCTCCACGACCTCTCGTCCTGGATGAAGCGCGGAGTCGGGGGATCGCTGTCGTCTATTTCCAGCGGCGCATCAGGATGGTCGGCATCTCGATCGGAACGCTGTCGTCGGTCGGTATTGCTATCGCTATCGGTGCCTACGGGCACGACGGAGACGTCGACGGGGTGTTGTTCGGGGCCGGTCATGAGGGGCTGGGATTCTTCATCGTCCAGGCTCACCATTGCGAAGGAGGAGAAGAAAGAAAAAGGGCAGAGAGGCCCAGACTCGTAAAGGACCAAGAAAAAAAAAATAAGCCGGTGTATCAGCAACGGCGTTGGCAGTCCAGCCCAGTGTCGGACCCTTTGCTTCGGGGGTGCAGTATCCGGAGGATCCGCCCGCCGCCCTCGCAGCGGAGTTAGGGGAGTGGGGGACGCGGGTTACAGCGCCTTTTAGCGACCTTCAAAGAAACAAAGGGCTTATCTGATTGAGACGCTGACACACGTTAGAGGAAGGTGGCAATCCGATCTTCCTCACTTGCTGCCAGTTGTCGCTGTTGGCAGCTGGGGAATGGCAATGGCCAAATGGCCTGAGAATGGCGGGGATGAGAAGGAACGAGTGGGTATGGGATGATCCAAGACTTTGGTGTTGAGGTTTGGGGAGTGTAAGCCGAGGCGCATTGCGCGTCGCTTTACGAGTAAGAGACGGAGGGGACGGGAAATGTCTTGCACCTTTATCAGCCACATTTGATACAGCGGCTGTATTTATTGATTCACGTCTTTTCCCGCTTATGGACAAGATACGGCAATGAGTACCTACGGAGTAAGCGGCGTGCCTGAAAACGTTGGGCGAGCCCATGGCCGGATTGGTCAGAAGCCAACGAGTTGGCGGCACAGACAATGGCTCCCGAGTCGCATCGAGCCAAGGCCAAAGCCTCGCATGGAACCGTTACCCTATGAGGCATGAGGCATGAGGCATGAGGCATGAGCACAACGCAAAAGCCCAAATGTCACCGGCACACCAACACACGAACACACCACACCCTCAGCCGTCTCTGGGTTGACTCCGTCCTTCCGTGGCTGATCTTCGGATAGATTGCACAGTGTCTTACCGTGTGTCGCATACTATCACCACACTGTCCCACTGCCCCACTGCCAGTCACATCCCTGACCAACCTTCAACTGCAAAAAAGTGCTGCAACGCAACAATACTCAGGGCGTCCCCGACACGGCGTGCCAGGACTTGCCATCAGCAACAACATTGTTCCATTATCTTCTCTTTTCTTTTCTCTTCTCTTGCTAAACTCGTTTTCTATACTCTTTGGCCCAGGCCCCCTTCAACTGTACTTTTTTTCCTCATCCCCTCCCAGGAGTCATCCTGATCCTTCACTTCACTCAACTCCTCCACCATGAGCCATCCTGTCTCAGACGACCCATCTCAAGCCTCAGGTCTCACCATGTTTGAGATCATCAAGACCGCCACTGCCGATGTTGGCGTGGCCCGGCTGGGTCGTCTCACCTTTGCCAATCGTCGAGTCATGGAGACCCCAAACTACCTGGCAGTCGCTTCTCGAGGAACTATTCCTCACTTGACTCCTGAGAACACGGAAAGACATACGAAATTCGATGCCGCCTACATGGCAGTGGAGGACTGTACGTTATACATCCCAGGCATCTTACCAGCCACTAACTTGATCGACAGTTCTTGAGAAAAAGGAACCTCCCATCCTGAAACTACCAAAAGACAATCCTCACAACCTTCACAACTTCACTTCGTTCTCTTCAGAGCGAGCCATCGTCTTGGGTCCTAGACGATTCCCGTACATCACCTCCCCAGCTGGCAATGGAGTAAATCACCTTAGCATCTTCACCTCCACTGGCTTCCGAAACATGACTATCCCTGAATTCAACCAAGTCGTCCAAACTACCCAGCCGGATATTTGCATCCCTCCGGCTGATCTTCTGCACACAAGCACTACCCCCGTAGCAAAGCGCCAGGTCCGAATGGTCGAGCGTACTGAGGAGTGGGTTGACAAGTTTCTGTTCCTCGCTGATCCTCAAGGACGATTAAAATCTTTGGGTGTCTCGGTGTTTGCCCCTGTGCTGGCAGTTGAGTACCCCATTCAGTGGGACTATCTCAGGCATCTCTCCGAGGATCTCAGGGACTCCCTCTCAGGCCTCGCTATTTATGACGTGAATCTCCTGCCAGAACTTGTCAACTACCCGCCTCTTCTGGCATTGCCAAGATTGACCTTTGGTCCTGCCAAATACCCTCAGGATCTGCTTCGACAGATTTCTCTTGGTGTCGATATCTGCACTGTCCCATTCGTAAATTCAGTCTCCGATTCTGGAATCGCCTTGACTTTCAAGTTCCCCGCTCCTGAGGTGCAGGAGGCTCAGCCACTGGGCATTGATTTGTGGTCGACCGAGTATGCGACGTCGCTGCAACCTCTGGTGGAAGGTTGCAAGTGTTACACATGCACCAAGCATCACAGAGCCTTCATACAACATCTTCTCAACGCCAAGGAGATGCTGGGTTGGAATCTGCTGCAAATTCACAATCATTGTGTCCTGTCAGACTTCTTTGCTGGTGTCCGGCAAGCTTTGGCTGAAGGCTCTGCCAAATTCGAAGAGTACAGCCGAAATTTCACAGCTGCGTACGAACCCGAATTCCCTGTCGGGAGCGGCGAAAGACCGCGAGCAAGAGGTTATCACTTCAAGAGCATTGCTGGGCAGGCCAAGATCAATGAGCCCAGCTGGCAGGCACTGAATGTCGAAGACGATGCCTCGGTTGTGCTCGAAACACCCACCAAGCCACCGGTAGCTCCGAGCGCTTAGAGACCGCTTGGAGAGAAGAGATGGCGAAGGCTATAAGGTTGCATTCGCCCTGCGTACGGCAGCACGAACACATGTTTCTCCACACATGTAACCGAGCTGGCGGTAACAGATCCTGCCCGTGTGGTATCAAGATGCACGAATGATCGGCGAGGATAATCCCATGAAAACGGGTAGCTTGGCTTTAAGTCGATATATAGCTGCTCGGGCATGCATATGGGCTTACTGTGTCCCTTCATCACGAAGACACTCGATCCAAAGCAGACTTCAGCACGTGCAAGAGCCGTATCACTTGAGTGTCTGGTATACAGCACTTCCAGCGACCTTGGTACTCAGAAGCGGGGGGAGGTTGGGATTTGCCTCGTACATGCCTGGGGATGTGAGCAATTTGATCATCTTCCCTGTCCTGGCTGCGACTGGTCAAAACATTGGTTCGCATAATTCATCGTTTTATGAGTTCTTAGAGACGCTCTCAATACACTACCTACACTTATTCCTTACTCCTGCCCCAGGCGACTTGTTGTCCGAAGACCCCGCGAAGTCTGCCCAGAAGAGGCATAAGTGAGAGAATTTGATCTACAGTGATGGCACGTGGGAGAAGGCGTGGATGTACTTCGTACATCTAATATCCCAAGTACATGGGGACTTGGTGGTGCTCGAGCGAGAGGATCCCCAGACTGCCATGGACCAAATCAGCCGTGCATATGGCTTTACCATTTCCCTCAACCGAGAAACGAAACCCGAAGTAGCACAAAACTTGCGGACTTGATCCCGAGTTAGCAATTCGAGACTGCGAGACTGAAGCAAGAAGCGAGCGTCGTTGGTGGTGGGTCGTCCGCTGAACTGGTTGCAACGCTGCGAGTTGTCAGGGAGGAAACTAGAGAATAAGCATGAAAGGAACCATGTTATTACGCCGCGTCAGTGCGGACTAGGGGATCGGGCGACTGCCCAATGCAGTCGAGTTCCTCGAAGCAAAAGAATAAGCATGTCTGATCTTTACACAGCCAAGAGACCTCTGGGGGAGTGGAACCAGGGGCAGCTGCCAATGAGATAGCCTCATCCGCCCACGCGCGAGCTGCCGGTGGAGGGGGACGGACCGGGGAGCCCTTGCTTAGCATCCCGCCTTCGTCTGCACTCTTGATCTTATCGCTACAACTTGAGTAGGTACCGTATGCAAGAGTCCAGTTGTAGACGGGGAAGGTCAGGAACTCGCCGTCGTGCGGGGCAGCTGTTGGGTTCCTCTTCATCCCATCCTGCGCGCGTTGTTTGTGATGCTCGGCTGCTCGGTCACCAAGTTGGGACAAGGCTCCCCTCTTCTGTACGCATACACAGACTATACACGGGATTGCCAAGGACCAAGGATCGGACATGACGGAGCTTCTGTGGAGATGAGAGTCATGATGAGTGCTACGACGCTGCTCTTGCATGCAGACGGCTCCGTGTACGGCATCCCTACATACGATACGGGTTCGAACGATTCACCAACAGGCCTCCACCGTCGTCGGCATCTCCAGTATGAGCGAGCGAGCGAGCCTGGCAGAATACATACACGTGCCGTCGTCCCTCGCTATGATGCGCTTTGGTCCTTGCTGAAGTCTCTTGGCATTCATGAAGCTACATCGACACTTGTCTTCCCAAGGGAACGGAACTGACCATGTCGATCCAACCCTCCTTCAGAGCGGTCCAGTACATTCAGTCCAATGCATTATTCCAGTCTTCCGGGGTCAATTGGGTTGCTGCTAGCCCACAAGGGAAGGCAGACGGGTTCATCTGCCCGTTGAGTGAGGGGACGAGAGTTGACTTACACTTTGCTCATCCTTGTACCCTGGCATCACCCATGACCCATTGGCCATGATCCTCAACAGCTGTAGCTCCTGCATGCACGTGGGATCGTCGCTGAAGGGAATCTTTCAGCTCACAGATTACAGTATAAATGAGTTCAATCCTGCTTAAACTCTGTTCTGGACAGCTTCCACTCCAGCTCGTTGTTGCCCATCACAACACCCGCATCAACATCCGCAGACACAAGGAGAAACACGGCTCGCAAGCCTTTTCTCAACCATGGTCAAGCTCAGTGTCATATCGGCCCTCGCGGCCTCCCTCTCCCTTGTCTCTGCCCAGACCTACCAGCGGCTGGGCACATGCCACAAGCTCGGCTGCATCCTCCCTCCGGACCAGAGTGATTTTCTACCTGGCCAGCTCTTCGATCTCCGAGTCGAGGTCCACGCGCCCGTCAATGGCTCCGAAGCTGCCCACAATGGCAAGCCGGACAAGAACTTCAAGGTGACCATCTCCAAGGATGGAGGCAAGGCGCGAACCTTCAACAAGGCCTTTGGCATCAAGGATCCTGGGCTTGAGACCTGGACTTTCTCGTGGTACGAGGATCTGTTTGCCGAGGATGAGGACAAGCCCAGCATTGTCAATGTTGCCTCCAAGGCCTACCGCAAGCTTGCCATCACGGAGCCCGGCGAGTACACCGTCACGCTCAAGTATTATGACGAGGAGACGACTGCCACCTGGACGGTCCGTGATCTTGCCACCAAGCGCAAGGCTAAGAATGTCATCTTCTTCATCGGCGATGGAATGACCACCAACATGGTATGAACGACAACTTGTCTCCAGTCGCAGAATAAACAGCTAACATGGCTTTCATAGATTACTGCCGCCCGTCTGCTTGGGCACAAGAGCATCAATGGCAAATACTTGACTCGCATGAAGATGGACGAGTTTCCCATCATTGGCCACCAGATGACCCATTCCATTGACAGCTACATCACTGATTCTGCCAACTCGGCATCTGCTCTGTACAGTGGCCACAAGAGTACTGTAAATGCCATGGGGTAAGTATTTTTGAGGAGAATGATCCCAAACGACACTGACAGTAACATAGCGTCTACGCTGATTCGTCCGAGGACCCCTTTGACGATCCCAAGGTCGAGACCATTGTCGAGATCTTTAAGCGTATCTGGGTTCGTAATCTGGGAGCACAACCTTGATACAGATGAGCAACTGCTAACAATTCTTAGGGTGGGGCTTGGGGTGCCGTTTCCACGGCCTACCTTGCCGATGCTACTCCCATTGCCTTGACTGGTCACACCCGTCTCCGAAGTCAGTACGGTCCTCTCATTGACCAGGCCTTGCACGGCAACACCAACTACAGCTGGACCAACCACAAGGGCCCCGATGTCTTCTTTGGTGGCGGTGCTGAGTATTTCTATGCTGGGGAGGACTCTTACCAGGGCAAGGATTACTATGCCGAGTTCAAGAAGAAGGGCTATTCCATCTCTCTCAACAAGACTGCTCTCCTCAAGGCTCCCACTGACAAGCGAGCGCTTGGCGTTTTCTGCCAGGGCAATTTGCCCGTCTGGCTCGACCGCAACGTTTACAGCGACAACCTAAACGACTTTGAGAACGACCCCAAGGGCAGCGACAAGGCCGCTCTCGACCTCCCCGGTCTCAAGGAGATGACCCTCAAGGCTGTGGATATCCTCCACAAGCGTGGTGGCGACAAGGGCTTCTTCCTCATGTCAGAGGGTGCTTCCATCGACAAGCAGATGCACACTCTTGATTATGACCGTGCTCTTGGCGATCTCCTTGAGCTTGATGACACTGTTCGTGCCACCATTGAAAAGCTTGACAAGCTCGGTATTCTTGACGAGACTCTTGTCATTGTCTCTGCTGACCACGGTCACGGTTTCGAGTAAGTACATCAAACTAAGAGATATATGACAGAAATTAACGCTACCGCAGTGTCTGGGGCTCTGCCGATACCAAGTACCTCACCGAGCAGGACGATGACCGAGCCAAGCGCCGGGCTGTCGGTACTTATGCCAATTCCGGCGAGTCGCAGTACACCAAGAAGAAGGCCGGCCTCAACTACGGCACCGGCCACAACTTTCCCGTCAACTGGGAGCCTCGCTACGCCATCGCTGGCGGCGTCGGTGCTGCCCCTGATCACCGAGAGGACTACAAGGTCCGCAAGAACGGGCCCCGCGAGCCGGCCACCGAAGGCGCCGACGGTTCGTACTATGCCAATCCCGAGGATTCTGTCAACGGATTCGTGGTCAACGGTACCATTAGCACAGATAATGACCAGGGCGTGCACTCGCTCACCGACGTCCCTGTGTTTGCTTGGGGTCCTTGCCAGGATACCTTTGGCGGTACCTACAACAACGTCGACATCTTTTACAAGATTGCCAACTGCTTGGGTATGGCACGCAGTAAGAGCGGCGATGCTAACGAGTATGGCAAGTACTAATTATGAGCGTGACAATGTGGCATTTGAGCAGAGAGGAGTTGGTGTTTAGGTGCGATACGACGAGATAAACGACGAGATGAACGATGTATACTAGAGGGTCGAAAAGGGTGTGATGCAGTCACGTTTTAATCCGGGCGTAGCAATAATTCATGAAGAGAGATGAGATTTAGCTAGCAATTCCAAGGCGCCATTTTGTGCGCGAGTTGCTATCAAGCTAACATCTTTGATGATGTTCCGAGCATACATCCCCCTGAAACCAGATGAGTCCTGCTTCATGCATATATAGCCTTTCCCTTTCAGTCCTTTCCTTTGCCTTTCGCCATTTTTCATCAATCGTCGTATCATAACTCATAATCGTCGCAGATATGTTGCCGCAGCCGGAATCTCAGTCCAGCCACACCAGTTGAGACGATGGGAAGTGCTCAATGATAGAGCTGTCGCCAGATGACCTGAGGCGAGAACCACTCAGGGTCAACAATGCCGCACTCTCGTCGCAGAGCCGCGACCTCGACAGTCGAGACCATCTCCGGGTCCATGCCCTCGCTCAGCTTCTCGTCGGGGAGGTAGTGGCACGCCGAGTGAACCCACAAATCTCTCCTCTCCAGGGACTTGAGGCGCGAGAGCAGCTTCTTGACGTTGCTCGAGTGCACGCCCCCTCCCGCGACGATTTGGATTTCGTCCGTGGTGTTGCAGACCTCGACCAGGCTGTCCATGTTGTCGAGGATGGTGGCGCCGGGCCCGCCGGTGGTCAAGACACCCGTGAAGCCGAGGATCGTGAGCTCGCGCAGGTTGCGCGCCAGCGTGGGCAGCGTCGCGACGGCGTCAAAGGCACGGCCGAAGCAGCACCGGATGGGCAGCGCGTGGTTGACGAGCTGGGAGCAGCGCGCAAAGTCCGGGACCAAGCGGCCGGGGACCTGGCCCTCGCCCTCGCCCTCGCGCTTGAGGATGCCGAAGACGAAGGCGTCGCCCCGGATGGGGTTGAGCGTCTCCAGGGCCTTGAACTCGGTGATGGCGTCGCGCATCTGCTCAAACTCGTCGTCCGAGTAGATGTAGTCCTGAGCCTCCTCGGCGTCCGGGCCGGGGGCGGGACGGGGCCGGATGTGGATGCGCACGGGGATCTCGAGCTTCCTGACGCCCGGGACGGTGGGCTTGTGCAGGGTCTTGAGGAAGTCGATGGAAGGTGTCAGGCCGCCGACGGCGTGGGAGTCCTTTGCGTTGATTTGCACGCGGTGGGCGCCAATGTTTTCGGCGCGGATGGCGTTGACGGGGTCGAAGACGGCGACCTCGAGGGGGATGCCGCGGATGTCCGTGGAGGCCATCTTTTATTTATACTCGAAGGAAGTTGAATAGTGTTGAGGAGGATGACTTGAGGGGAACGGGTATAAGAGGTTGGTATACTGCCGCTGAGATGGCAGAGGAGAGGTGAGGAGGCATGGTTGCAAGGAGAGACGACGAGGTTTTTGTAGATGGTAGGCGTTTGCATGGTGCCAAACACCCGAGTGAGCAAGTTGTTCGTTGAATGAATCGTTTGAATGGATAGAATGGCGGTTGGTTGTAAACGGAGCTGTCAAACAGGTGTAAGTGCCTGGTCAGTGGTGTAAGTGACTGGCCAGTTGTGTAAGTGACCTGTCAGTATGGTAAGTGAAATACTCAGGCTATGTGAGCTACCCTACACTTTGAGGGGAGTTTGTGGGTTGGAACAGTTTTAGGTCGGTGCTTGAGTCTTTTTGAAAGAGGGTATTTGACTAGAATTATTTTCTTTTTACTGGGATATTTGATATTTTGGTGTTGTTTTGGCACATGTACGGAGTGCAGTGATCTCTATACGAGTTGCTATGATACTGGGCCAATGTACAGGTCGTCACTCCATACTATGACTTGGAATAGCCCAAAGCACCGAGGGGAAGCCTTGTAATGTAATTATTCGAGTTCTAAGCTAAACTCTACACAAGCCAAGCGCATTTGTATATAGACGTTGTAGTTGCCTACCCGCCAACCAGATTATGGTGTCGTCTCAGTGTATAGCTGCCATGGATAAGAGAAAAGAGGAGATGAAAATTGACAGCTTCAGTTTAAGAATAGTTCTGATATTAGATAGGGGATAAAGTAAAGCTCCCCCTCAAAAACGAATACGATGAATACCTAATGAGTAATAGGAAATGAACCTCGGACCTCAGCGTACAGAGAGAGAATCTTCCCGTACCTGCGTGGTGCATATCCACAAGTGGCAAGCAAAAACTCGACATGAAGATCACATTGTCGACAATCACGGAGAGAGTAAAATCTGCACAAGTACCTAGACATAAACACGCAAAGAATAAACAAATGAATACACAGATCGACAGAGCAGGAACAGCTCGGCACTCGAGGCAACAGTGGAGATTTCCTTGCAAGTTTTTCTTTTCTCCGCGTGAAGCTCACACTAAGTTGTGGCTGCTTCATGACAAGTGCGATGGGAGATGGAGGGGTCCTGCACGAATCTGGAAACAATCAGTAAGCCCCATTTTGCCCGGAAGGTACGCCCCATCAGGGGACCGTGCTTTAGCGGGGTTCATCATCACCCAGACACCCAATCACTCACAGGGCGGTCCCTTCCAACTTGGGTCTCTCTCTCTGCATTGCTGGGCAACTAGGAAACAGCCGGGTGATAAACTGGACATTTCTCTCAATATAGAAGGGTAGTCCTTTCAACGCTGGATCCCATCCAGCGGGGTCGAGCCCACACTGAATGTGACAACCGGAGAGGAGAAAGAAAAAAAAAAAA
>JALNIO010001085.1:0-10662 GCA_023509875.1 Rugonectria rugulosa
GCGAGCTTCTTTTTGATCGCGAGTGGATACAAATGCGACTGGGTAAACACCACGTAGAGTGACTGTCTCACCCAAGAGGTCCTGCGAATAACTTCAGATAGAAGTTAAATGGCTAGAGCAAAATACGACTGGCCCAAATAGAGTTGTGTTTAGCCGCGCGCAGCACACGAGCCGAAGGCGATTTCATCATTCAAAGGGCCGTGAGAGGGATCGTCGAGCAACTTTACTGCCCACCCACTAGAATAACATGCAGTCGTGACCAATGTGGCTCTGCAACTAGGCTGGATCGCTTTTTTGCCGCTCGCGCCGTGGTCGAGGAGAAATGTGAAGTTTGGGAGTCCATGACAGAACAAGAGTAGGATCAGGGGGGCTTCATTTTTTCTTGACCTTCTTCGACTGTTCGCGTACTTCCTTGAGAAACGATCGATTATCTCGGTGTTCTTAATAGTCGCAACGGGGGTGATCTCTTCTTTCTCCAGCAGGTCCTTGCTTAGGACTACCTTGCGATCTTAGTATGGATTACCGTACAAATCCCTTCCTTCTAGTAGAGTGTCCGGCTCGAGGAGCTTTCGTAGATCCTGTTCTTTTAAGTAAGCGTGGGATGTCCCTTCATCATTTTTGGGTGTGTGACGGCGACGATTCTTGTATCATCGAAGATAACTGGCAAGGTATGTGTGATAAAGAAACTCGATGGTAATTCAGGTATTTCATGGCGAACTCGACCAAGAACACCGCCTGAAACCAATGGAGCCGGCATGGAATGCTGAGTGTAGAAAAGGCTTGCGGAAAAGAAAAGGGAAAAGGCGAATACCTCTGCCTTAACTTGGGAGCTGAGCTCAAATAGAGAGGAGAAAAGGCTCGCTTTGTGGCGGGTGATGATTGTGATCACTGATGATGAACGAAGCGATGCCTCTTCTGGCGGGAGAGGTACGAACTGAACATGTTGATGAGGCAGCGTGTTCCCAATGACTGGGACAGTATTTTTGATAACGGGGGCGGGCTGGGCATAGCTTTCTACCAGTCAGCAATTTGACCTGGCAAGGGGGGCAACCGAGTTCAAATAGACAAGACTCCGAATTGGTTCTCGAGGCTGTGAGACGTTAACCCTAAAATAAATGAATAAATAAAAGATAACTTCAACTTAGCTATTTAGGGGAAACATAGTAGGTATTGGCCGTGATACGACTTTGCAGTCTCGTTTACTTTGAAATCCGCTTGCCTGTTAGATGCAATGATGGCAGGAGGCTGGTCTCCAAGTCTCCTACCAAGGTACCCACCTATATAACTAGATGATTCTCCCTCTTTAGTGCTTGCGATAGTTGGTTCTTTCGGCGGAACCCCTGCTGTGGTTCCAATTGTCGTTCCGTTATCATCATGAATTCCGGATAGTCATTTGCGAGTCCTTCAATGTGTTGGGCCTAATCTACCAGCCCTGAGGTAGCTAGCATGACCAAGAAGGTACGAATGCTAGCTGCACTAGGTACTCCTCTAAATGGTGTGTAGAGTTACAGAATCTCGCATTTAATATCTTGTAGACACTTCAAGCCCTTCTTACTATCCCCTACCTTTGTTCCAACACTCGTGTTCATCAAACCACTAGTATTTCGGGTCTGTGGTTTATCTAGCATCTTATATCCAATGCCGCCGTTGAACGCACTCCGGCCCTCCACCGACAACCTGGCCGGTCTTAGAAACAGGATCCGTCTAGTTTATTGGTGACGCCGGCCTTTAGAAGAGGTTTGATATGGTTGAGGTCAAAGCCGTTGGGGTTGACGGCGGAAGCCACTTTTAGGATAATGAACACGACGGAATTCGGCCGGAATATGGACCCAATCCTCAGGTTGGAGCTTGAACATACCCATGTTGACCTTTGTAATCTTCACAAAACTTTCTTTAGAGATATCCCAGGTCTTGAAATGATGTCTGAGGCAGTCTGAGATAGGTGTACCGAAGGCGATAATCCACTCTTTCAGGAGGGGTGGATTGGATGGTCGACTCGAGCGCTTCTCGAGTAGGCAGGGCAATAAAAGAGGTTAGGATACTAAATAGCAATAGAGCTTAGTATTCTACCAACACTTATTGGCGGTAGCTTACACCAAATAGACAGGTCCATCAACGAGTTATATAAAGCGATGCCGGAAATTGTACCGAGGGATATGTGATTCGTCTGTTGAGTTGGCAGCGAAGAGTTGAGGAGTAAGAAGCCAAGTCGCATGGTGGACCTGTCAACATGGATCCCGGCGAGATCATTTAGAAGAAGGATGAATCGCTGGCTGCTCCCTTCCGGCGTGTTCTGGCAGCCCTGCATCAGGTCGGTGGCAGAGAAGTATCTGCCGGTATCCCGATTTCGGCCCTCGAACAAGATAGATATATATTTAACCCGGGGAACTTTATCTCTTAGAAAACGACTGCCCGAAGCAAGGCGGCTGCCGAGGAGAGCGGTGACATTCTTTTGATAGCAATCTTCCGTCACAGAGCTTTCCCGACTATCCCTATTTCTAGCTACGCAGACCATCGTGTGATCACCCAAAGATAGGGACAGAACACGCATATGGTTCTCATGGAAGGATCTGGGCTCCGAAAATGTATGACGACGAAGTGTGTGGATGGGCTTTTGGACCAGGGCCTCAAGCAGGAAGCTCTCACCCAGTTAATTATGTCGTCCACCGGCTTTATAGACGCCTTTCAGTGTGTTCAGCGGGCCTGGGAAGCTCTTGTTACCTGAGACCGCATGGGCCAAACTGTGGCTGCCCGCCGTACCGCCTTTTTGGAGGAGTATATTGAATGAATAACGGTATTGTAAGGCATGTCCAACCAACCCCCCTCCCCCCAAACAAACAAAAATAAGCACAAAAAGGAAAAAAAATACCAGATTCGCAACGTTTGAACTCGTGAGATTGCAAATTTGTGATTGTAAACGTGTTAATATTGCCTAAAACGGAGGTGGCCATAGCCTCAAGTGGTCATCAACCAGATCGAGTGAATCCAGCAAAATATAAGCAGAATTGTGTTTAGCCAAACTCCCGAGCGAACAAAATGGGCGCGACGAGATCAAGTGAATGCGAATGAACAAATGTGAATAGTTTGATTTCTAGTCTATGGCCAGGGAACTGGGGACGATCCCTTTGCGGACAATCGGAGGCAAGGGACGCAGCTAGAGTTCGTTGCATAAGACTCACTCACCCTCTCGCTGCCACGCCAAGGGCCTAAACTCCCTCACCCCCCTTGTATACCTCCTCCCGTTATGCTAATATATGCAGCCTATTGCTGAGTTGGCATCGCCACATCTGCCTTTGTCGAGATGGCATCCTCTGCAGCCCACTTTGCCGTGACCGTCTTTGTCTGTGTGTAAAAGTTGATTCCTGGACGTCCGTAGAATGTGCTAGCGCCTCCTCCTGCAACACTTCTCTTGTTTCCGGTGAAGGAAAACATGGGCAACGGAACTGGAATCGGCACGTTGATACCGACTTGGCCTGCTTCGATTCGGCGGCGGAAAGCCTCAGCGGTGGGACCCGAACTGGTGAAGATGGCTACTCCGTTGCCCCATTCATTGGCGTTGATCAAGTCGATGGCCTGATCCAAGGTGTCGACGTTGAGGCAGAGGAGAACAGGTCCAAAGATTTCCTCCTTGTAACAGCGCATGCTGGGCGTCACATCTGTAATAATGGTTGGGCCAACCCAGTTTCCGTTGGCGAAAATGGGGTTTGATGGTTTGAAACCACGTCCATCGAGGACGATCTTGGCACCCTCTTCCTCTGCAGAGGCAATCAAAGATTCGATGCGTTCCTTGCTCTGGGGTGTGATGACGGGGCCCAAATCTGCCCCCTTTTCGAACCCTCCATTGACCTGTAGGTCCTTGGCGCTCTCCACGAGATCCGGAAGCCATTCCTTTGTCTTTCCAACAAAGACTACAGTACTCAAGGCCATACATCGTTGACCAGCGGCACCAAAAGCAGCTCCAGCAACACTCTTGACAAAATTGTTCTTGTTGGAATCAGGAAGAACTGCAGCATGGTTCTTGGCACCCAGGTTGGCCTGCACGCGCTTTCCGTTGGCGGAAGCTCGCGTGTACACATATTCTCCTGCCTTGTTACTTCCAACGAAACTGACGGCCTTAATGCGAGGTTCGTCAAGGATAAAGTTGACGGCTCTGTGAGCTCCGTGGATGACGTTGATGACTCCGTCGGGAAAGCCAGCCTTTTTGCAGAGTTCAGCAAGAATCATTGCAGCGCCAGGGTCTCTTTCTGAAGGTTTCAAGACCATGGTGTTACCACAGATAGCGGCCACTGGGAAAGACCACAACGGGATCATGGCGGGGAAGTCTGAGGAATCATCAGCAAGGATATCGTTATGCGAGGCTCAGTTTGGCCAAGGTAGTTACTCACTAAAAGGACAAATGGCAGCGACAACTCCCAGAGGCTCCTTGTACGTTCTCGTCTCCATGTCTTTGGCGACTTCCAGCACTTCTCCCTTCAGCAGTTCCGGCGCAGCACACGAAGCCTCAGCGACCTGGAGACCGCGCAAAACATCACCCCTCGCATCAGCAAACGTCTTTCCCTGCTCCAGGGTAATGTTTGCAGCTAGGCGATCCCAGTTCTCACGGATCAGAGCGACCAGACGAAACATTATCTGCTGGCGATGCAGAACAGACGTGGCCCGCCAGGCGGGGAACGCGCGCTCGGCAGAGTCGACGGCAGCAACCATCTCGGCGTCGGTGCTCTGAGGCACGCGCGTGACCAGATTGTTTGTTGACGGATCATGGAGCTCGATGAACTCGGTCGCCTCGGAAGGCTTGAATTCATTGTCGATGAACCATTGCGTGTCGACGATGTCCTTGATCTTGTCATGAGTAGTGGGGTAGCTGGCCATGATGGATTGAGGGGTTGAGGGGCTGAGCGATTGAGGGGGGAGCTATACAGCTGTAGAAGTACAGGGATACGCTTGTAGCTGTAATTAGAGAATGGGAGAAGACGGCAGAGGGTAGAGAATGAGGAGGAGTTGAAGACGGCGGTGATATCACTATGTACGAGGGTCAGACCAGATCACGGCACATCCAATCTCTGCACAAGCGGTGTAACAAAGGGATGAGCTCTTCTCTTTCCCTTCATTTGCGGTGAAGCTGTCCTCGAGTCTCCTCTTTCCCGGAGCTCTGCCCGCGCGCGTGACCTGTCGCACGATTAGCGTCAGTGGAGCCTGCCTCATGAGGGCGTGTCTGTAGAGGCCGTCTTTGTCTCACTTATCTGCACTTATCATGACTCATAATTTTATGCGCATCTTCATAACTTGTTCACAAGACATAAACGGCATGTATGTAAATAATGCGAATATCCAGACAGCAATGCCTATTGACAGTTGATGAGTTGAAATTGGTCAGTTTTACTGTCCAGTCCATTAGATACACGTCTCACTCCTCAGTTATGATAGTAATGGGAATGTTCAACGTCCCATCTTCTGTTCATTCGGCTCGACTCATTCAATATCACATTCAAATGTACAGGTATGACCGTTTATAAGTCATATAATCTCGTACAATAACATGTCCCTCATCATTTTCCGGTTTCTTTTCGCGCGGCTCAACTTGGCAATCCTAAGCAAGAATCTCTGACCTGACGCGTCGTACCATGTACGGACACCGCTCGTCGGGTCGGTCCCGAACTTGGTACAACAGGTTGAGATTCAACTTGATGATAAGCCAAGGACTATACAATCGAAGAATAGGCCTCAATAGAGACACGTGGGGCAGCAATCCCATGGCCTTGGCGTTGTGACTCATTCATTTCTCTCGTATATGTAGGCTGCAGTGTAGCATAAAGATACAAAGCTACTCTGTATGTAATGAGAATAAGTGCTGACAAATTGTCAACACCAACCTGCAGCAGGTCTAACTTATAATGTCCATGCGCTCATGACAATACGTACGTCACCCTTCTCCGATAATTTGATCCTGTCGTATAGTAGCCAACCAGGGAGTCTATCTTCTGCTCGGGAAATGAACTTGCGTTGTTAAGTCACCGTCCTATTATGGATGCTATTGTTCCGGACGAATGACATGAAAGATGCTCCAGCTTGGATGTCACTGTCGGTGAGCATTATGAGGCATTTCTTTGCCAGTCTCATCTCGAAATTCTCTCATTGATATGAGTTATCATGGCCTGCGATCTTATAAATAGCTATCCATGTCGACGAGTAAGTTACAATGAAGCTCACACAATCACAGCATTCTACAGATAACACTTCTTCTTCATCTCCAACCAACACCTGACCATGGCGCCTCCTGCCGACTTGCCAATTCCATCATGCTGCCTTCAAGGCTTCAAGTGGGAGGGAGAACCCGTCGGCAGTGTTGAAAAGTTTGCAGACCACGACGTTTACGCGACTGGAGGTGACAAGAAAGCAGCCATCTTGGTCATTCATGATCTTCTGGGTTGGACGTTCCCAAACACTCGGCTGCTTGCCGATCAGTTCGCACAGGAGACTGACGCAACCGTCTACGTTCCTGACTTCTTTGGCGGAGAGATTCTCCCGTTTGACCTCATCTGCGATGAAAAATGGGGTGAACTTGACCTTGACGGCTTCATGTCCAGAAACCCCAAACATATACGGGAGCCACAGATTATAGCATTTGCCAAAGCGCTCCGCGAAAAGCATAGCAAACTCGCTGCGGTTGGCTACTGCTTTGGTGGCTGGGCGGTGTTCCGACTCGGGGCCAAGGAAATCCAACCCCCGCTCGTGGAATGCGTCTCAGCCGGCCATCCCTCGCTCCTGACAAAGGAGGATATCGATGGCGTTGGCGTTCCCGTGCAAATGCTCGCTCCAGAGATTGACATGGTCTATACCGCAGAGCTCAAGTTGCACACGTTTCAAAAGCTACAGAGTTCTGGCATCCCTTTCGATTACCACCACTTCCCAGGCGTCGTCCACTCTTGCTTGGTCAGAGGAGACGAAAAGAGGCCTGGTGAGCGAGCGGCCATGGTTCGAGGTAAAGATATGGCCGTCAGCTGGTTCAAGCATTATCTTCATGGATAAAGTTTTGAACGGGCAAATGATTGAAGCAGGTCACAAAAGAGGATGGCCAGGATCCAAAAATGAGGTCTGCCTCGGGGATGTCTCATATACGCCTAGATAGATCAAGTACGAGGTCACATACCACACGGAGAATGGCAATCTTTTGATATAGGTCTTGTATTAGCTAAGCCTAGTTATTTTCAATCAGATTTGGAGCTGCAAAACCCAAGTTAAGGCCCAGTGCACTGCTCTCGACTGTCTCACTCGTCTTTGCCTAGACCACCGCTCGTAAAGTACGGAGTGTATGTGTACGATAAGACCGTAGCTCAAAATTGTTTCCAAATTGCAAACTTCTGAATGCGTCACTACCCAGAAATTAGCACCCACAAACAAGTTCCGTCTCCCCCAAGAGACGGTCCAGTTGGCGTACCGCATAAGTCCCTAATCCCAATGAGCCATGTGACAAGACTGCTCTATCAATATGCCTCTGAAATGTTATGCGGGAAACACGGTGAAGGGTGCCGACATGGATAATACGTCTTGATAAGGGAGAGAATAAAAACATTAACGAGCACCAGATAACTTCGAATGCAAGTATCTTCAGATCCAGAACTGTCGTATATCTTCTCACAAAGGTCATCACGAGGCACGCTCATGATCTCCAAATCTTTACCACCGCTCACATTGTGGTCAGATGCTTATCAAGCATGGTTAACAGCTTTGACACGACAGCTTCGCTCTCCACAGTCTTGGCAAGTGGGTTACTCTGAGAAAGATGAGATTAGGTGCTGACACGCTACTATAGTAAGCAGCCCCAACAGCTTAAAGGAACTCGAGGTTGAGATTCATCAATTGAGGCTATCTGAGTCTTTTCACGTTTAACAAAAACAGCAAAATGACCTATTGGCAAGCGATCAGCAAGGAAGCTCTTCGGGTGCATCCCGCACCGTAATCGCTGTTGGAACCAGGTTTGCCAGGTAGAGACATGGCCGGTCACCAATTAATCCTACTACTACATCATTTCCAAATTTCCTCAACCCGTATATTATTCCCGTCTTCTAGGCATCTTGGCCCATCCATGTTGGATATGTCACACTTGGACTATTCCTCGACGCCTTGCTCCAGTGTGTATCCCCTCCAAATGATCGCGAAGTCTGAGTTGCCTCAGCCACACTTGCATTTTAACTCTCCATCTTTTGTATATGCTTAGCATACCATATCTAGGAAATAGTTAGCCAAGTCCTGATCCACGCACAAACTAGGGACGTACACTTTCCACACCCGCTCCGACGGCCTTGGGTGCAATTTTCTTCACAAGCCATGGTGTCGGCACCTTTCGTGCGTAGGCAGTGGCGCTAGCATCATCAATCTCACGGTTGAGGATGGTATTGGCTGGGAGTGCTGGGTTGAGGACGGCTGGTCTTCCGATGCCAATCAGATCGCAAGCGCCGGATTCAAGAGCTGCCTGCATTCCGCGTCGGGTACGGAAGCCTCCGGTGACCATGAGAATTGTATCGGGGAGTTTGGCCCTAATTTCCTTGGCAAAGTCGAGGAAGAAGGATTCTCGAGCTGCAGTCCTTTCTGATCGTGGCGCCGACGCATCACCAGTGATCATCTAGGCACATTCAGAAACAGTAAATAATGGACCAGGTTAAGTAATACTTACCTTTGGATCCTCGTACGACCCTCCGCTTATCTCTATAAAGTCAACCCCAGCTTGAGCAATCAGGGAAATCTGTTCGAGGCAGTCCTGAAGTTCCCGCGAAGACTCGGGGCTCGAGGAGGCCTGATGGTCTGCCGAGTTGAGCTTCAGGCCGACGCAGAAAGTCTTGGGCACGGCGGCCCTTATGGCGTGGATGATGTCGACGACGAGTTTGACGCGAGCAGCCGCTGAGCCGCCGTACGCATCAGTTCTCTTGTTGGATCGCGCCGACATGAACTGTGCGAGAAGGTAGCCGTGGGCAGCGTGGATCTCAATGCCGTCAAATCCAGCAGCCACGGTGACCTTGGCCGCGTCGACGAAGCGCTGGATGACATCTTCAATCTCGATGGTTGTCATCTCCTTTGGTGTGCCAAAGATCAAATTGCGAAAGAACCTGGACAAAAGGTCGGAGCCAATGTCGAGGGGCACGGAACTGGGCGCAAGAGTTTTGTCAAAAAATGATCGCTTCCCTGATCCCAGAGGAGATTGACGTCCTGGGTGATTGATCTGGACAATGGCCGCAGCTCCCTTGCGACGGATAGTCTTGGCCAGCTTCTTGTATGAGTCGAGCACCTTTTCTTCCGACAGCGCTGTCAAGTCGATGGCCATATCCTGAGGTCCTCCAAGATGCCTTTGGTCAATCATGAGATTGCCAGTCAGGATCATTCCCCAGCCTCCATCGCCCCAGGCACCGTAGGTTCGTTCCCACTGGTCTTTTGTCGGCAGGTTCTGGTTGTCGGACATTTGCTCGGCCAGCGCGGCTTTCGCCAGCCTATTCTTGATCTCAAGGCCGCATGGCAGCTTGATAGCTTGGGCGAGTGGAGTTTCCGCCATTGTGAATATGTTCAGTTATTAAAGTCGAAATGTTTAAGAAGCGCCAAATGAAAGAGTTTGGGTATGGCAACATTGAGCTTTATATCACAATATAGTGTCAATTCAACTCCCTCCTTACAATGCATACGCAAAACGGTTTTATCTAATTTCTCGAGGGAAAGGAGACATCAATTCACGCGCCGGCGTGTCTGTCGTTCCGAAGACTCCTTACTCCGCAGGCACATTAACGAAGGTAGTTAGGAACTGTGCACTCGGTCCTTTGCTCCGTCTCCATTGGAGCAAATGCACCATTATGTGATAGCGCCGGCGCACCACGCAGTTGTAGATTGGCGAGCGGGTCTGAAGTGGAAATTACGGCGAAGAAGACGTAGATCTTGCTATGATGAAGACAGGGAGCTATCAAGTACCAGGTCTGCGAGTCTGGAGCGCAATTGAAGGTGGCTCAGTGACGGGGTTGTGTGTGTTTCTGTCTGTCGACTCGTTGGAGAAACAGGCATAGACTGTATAGAGGTTTCCGTCGCAAGGTCTTGATGTATTTGCTTTATTTGCTTTTCATCCATCACCTAACCCTTCATAGCTCAACCAAAGCCGTGCACTCCTTCGATGAAACCAGCCCGTTATCACTCTCGTCTTCGTAATGTCGGGACAAAGTGTCAAACATTTCTTCATTATTAATCCTCGGAGTCCATGAGAGACCGACCTCGTATCATATGCAGGCTTCGATTATTCGAAACATCCGTTGACAGCAGAGTTCCTCCGACCTGAGCAAAAAATCCGCAAGTCCGCCAGCTAATCGAACACATGACGGACTTGCGACCTTGCCAGGTCCCATAGAAACTGCGCACCAAAAGCTGAACAAGCAGCAAATGGCCGATAATTCCCAAAAGATCAGATCCGGTCAGTACCTACCTAGGTAGTTTCACATGCCGTGATTTTTATCTACCTCCGACGCCATGTCACGTCATGTCATGAGAGTCTTTACTGCAACGCAACCCAAAACCTCCAATACCGAGGCATCAAACGTCGAGTCTTTTAGCGTTATCGCCTCTTATTAAAATAGGTATCTTATAACGTAGATGATAAGCATGTGGGCCAGACAAGCATGTGGGCCAAAAATCCCT
>JALNIO010000110.1:0-88054 GCA_023509875.1 Rugonectria rugulosa
CAAGGGTCTTCTCTGCCATCTCCAGCCGATCAAACCACATGGAAGAAAAGAATAAAAGAACAAAAGGAAGTAACACTTTGTACGTCTCCCACAATCTAGGCTTGGCTCAAGTCATCTCCCCTCGACTTCACTCTCCAGAACCTCCACGACGATTCCGGGTGTTCCTGAGCCACATCCCCCGCCAGCCCGAACCCGCGAACATTCTCCCCGGAATGCTCCTCTACCCATCCGAACCCAACCTTGAGGCTCTTGATGTCCTGGTCGCTCCTGGTCCGCACCTCCGTCAGGCTGCGCGCCCTCGCCGCCTCGATGATGGACGAAGGCTTCACGTCCCTCATGACTCCTTCTTGACGCGCCGCCTGCACGCCCAGCAGAACCCCAACCAGGGCCATGGCGATGCTCAGCGAGTAGACGATGCAGAGCTGGCTCTTGTTGTACTTGAAAAACGTCGTCGACCGTGAGCGAACGCACTCGTACTTCGTCTTGGTGCCACCCACGCCGCTTCCAGAGAATTGCGATGCGTTGTTCGCCCACGAGACCACGACAAAGGCCGGGTTGGAGAGGAGCGACATGACAATGTCCTCGTACATTTTCTGTATCTTTGGTCTCAGATCCGCGTCGGCCAGGAAGTTGGGCAGGGTGAAGAGCCTTGTCTTGAGAAAGTCGGACTTGACGACAATCTTGTCCATGACGATGCTGCCGTTGAGGAACGATCTAAAGGTGGCGCCGAGCGAGTGGTAGGCGGCCACCCGTCGATATCTATGAAGATCCTGCGGCAACACGTAGTTGCTTTCCGGGACGGCAGTTGTGTTGTCCAAGGTGCCATCGTTGGAGGGCTGGTCGGGGACAAAGGTCGTGTTGATAATCTTTTGCAGGTACTCGCGGCTCTGAATCTCGTAGCCTTGAATCCCGTTGGTATAGTTGATTACGACGTCGTACCTGACCTCCCAGTGTTCGCACCCAAAGATGATTGGCGTGTATGCGTCGTCCCATCCCTCCATTGTTTTGTTCTGAGGCTGCAAGCGAGAAGGGTCGTCGACAGTGGCATATCCGATCCAGATGACAGGTTCAGTCCGAAGAGCTCCGAGGTGAGGCGGGAAAGGAGGGGGTTGAACAGGCTTGCCTCCTGATTTGTTGTCTATCTGCTGCTCGGCGTACTCGCCTCGGTCCGTAAGGGCAAGGTACGAGTAGTTGCCTGCTGGTATGATCTGGTCTATTCCGAAGGGCGATTCGGCGTCACCGAGTTTCTCGACCTTGGACCCTTTTCCATATGCAAGCTGTTCGCATTTATAACCGGGCGCAACGAATTCAACCCGGTAGGAACAATCCCACCCTCTACCACATGTCTCTGTCGAAGCATTGTGTCGACCGGCAGCTGCCTGGAGATGCACGGCCGCCTCGACCCAAGTCTGAGCCAGAAAACTCGCGCTTGTGTAGTAGTCAAACCCCGAAGGGTCTTGTGGATCGTAATGGTCACTGGTCTTGTTCCAAAACGAAAGCGAGTTGACGTTGATGCCGTTGACCTTGACCCCAGCGCGCCACTCCTGAGTGTCCTCATGGGCAAAGTTGAGCGTGCGAGCCTCTTGACAGAGCGTGTCTTCTTTGTATATCCCCGGGATGACCGACAGCGTCTCCGAAGTCAGGACGACAACGAGGGGCGCCACCCAGATGTAGACGGCGAGGCAGGTTGCCACTTTCGCCTTTTTGATAGCCCTCCAGTCCAACAAAGCAGTGATGTCCTCGGCGGCAGTGAAGATGGAGTCGACCGTTCCAAGACGCACCACTCTCTTGCGGACCACCATCCAAACCCTCTGTCTGCGAGCCGCAATGACGGCAGCTCCCAGGCTGGCCTTTGTGCAGAAGGCGAGGATGGTCCCGTAGCGGAGCATAAGGGACTGGTGCTTCCTTGCCTCTTTGCCGTCAAGGCACGAGTAGAATATGTGATGGCCAAGGGCAAACAGGGTGCCGGCAACGAGAAACGAATACATGCCCCATGTCTTCTTCAGAAAGGCAACACGCAGGTGCTCAATCCCCGCTTCCACCTTGACTCCCCAGTGACGTGGCCGCGGTGCCTCAGTTCCCTCGTCTTCATGATCCTTGTCGTTTGGGAGGTCGGGCGAGAGCAGAGTGGCCAGGCTCTCGCAGGAAGACGGCTGCCCCAGGTCGATGGATGCGAGGGTCGACCCGTCTCCCCAGACTCTGGAGCTTGTTTGGCTAATTGGCTGCGACATGAGAGAGGGGTTCAATCATAGAGTTAAGGTTGTTATGAAAGGTGTACTCTAGTAAGAGACTTTCAAAGAGGATCGTGCAACACTCTATCCATCTCAGATATAGAGGCCCGCGATATTAAAAACTATGGCTTCAGCAACTATGATGCAAGCCCGCAGCTGCCCAGTTCTCCTGCATACGGACGTTTAGGTGTTTATCACTTCCCTTCCAGTTGACCAGATTCGCAAGTGATGACTGACAGTATTATGCCTTGTATCACTGTACATCTCTACCGGTAGCATATCCTCGTATTCAGCTGCAGATTCCTCCCCAGAGCCCCCCAATTCAAAGTCTTCCCGAGCACTGCATGCTGAGGCCCAGGACCGCCTTTGGTCTCACTGCGGCTGACAGGGCGAATAGGGCGACAGTAATTGTCCATTTGGAATAGATCTTCGGATGACACAGCATATCGTTACTGAACAACAATCAGGCAGAGCTTCCGCAATCAGCTTGCAGCCTCCTCTCGGCAGCTTTACGGCATAAATAGCCACATCTGCATGCAAAAGCACGTTTGTTCGTTGCAACCCTCCCCTTCAACCAAGGAGCCACTGCCGAAGTTGGTGTTGTTCGCAATGGTTTCTATAAAAAGAAGATGAAAAGGTTTGTTATGTATGCGACGTATGGACTGAAGCGTCAGATTTGATCGGCATTGGGGCCTTTTGTCTCATTATGGTTCAGGCTGGAAGCCAAGAGAGCTTCAGCAAAGTAAGCTTACATCCAATATACATCCACCAAGCTTGAGAAAGAGCCTCACAACGTGTGATTAACCTTAACGGAAGCATAATGGGAATACGAATCTGATGAAGCGATGAGGAGCTTGGGTCTGCAGCCATCTTGCTGCCTGTCCAGACGAGCTGAGACGACACGCAGCCCCTACAACGGAGAGTGTGACCCAATGGTCCCGGAGCTGTCCTGTGTAAGAGTGACGACGGGTTCCGAGCCTGCATGAACCAATGGGCGACTCTGGATATGGATGAGTCTTGTCCAACTACGTGTCTGCAGGAGAACCAGGGAGGTACAGCACATGTAGCTTATATGCAAAACCATCGGTCTGTCCGGACCACGCAACCACCTGCCACCTCGCAGTTCGTGCCTTGAATGATTCATATTAGCCCTACCGATATGATCAATATCGACTCCTCCGGTGCTTTGGGACCCTGTTCCAATAGCTCCAGCCACTCTCTCGATAGGTACGTTCTTCCTTCTCCTCCCCCGCACATCAACCAACAGCCAGCCCAACAACTACCGTTCTCTCGGGACGTACAAAGCAGTCCGACTACGAATGGTGGCTTTCACTCTCCCTTGCTAGCTCCCGTGCACGCAGTACATGAACAAGTCGTAGCGTCCCCTCCTCCCAACATTGACAGCACAACCGGATGCATGCAGGTATCAGCCGTACCAACTCTTCATCACTTATCATATTCCCTTGGCCCCCAAAAACCATGCACCTCTTGCACCTTCTGCTACGCTTCGGGGCCTTCCGTCCCAGTACCTAGGTAAAACTGCACTCTTTCCGTACAAAGTACCTTGGTGCTTGCCAACCGACCTTCGATCCCTGGCGTATCCAACTTCACCGCCACCAACATGTCTCATTGGTCCCTCGTCGTGAGAGCTAACTATAACCTCACTCCAACGTCATTGGCTTCCCGGGTGCCAAAAAAGCCCCATTCTCCCACATTGCAACAAGAAGAGAGAGAGGTACATACGAGGAGGGGAGGTCACGCGCGCATGAATGCAGCCAGTATGCCCGCAACAGAAACGCGGCTTTTCGCTGTGCTGGCTTTGTCCACCTTCACACCGACAAGCAGCGAATCAAACAGACGAAGCCCGCTGGTCTCGCTGGTCTCGCTGGTCTCGCCCGTCACGCCCGTCTCGCCCGTCTCGCTCTTAATCCCTGCCCGGGAGGCCACGCTTCTTAGGGACATATCTAGCGCTGTCGCCTCTGGGCTGGGATCATGGCTTGGCACCTTTCCCAAGGGAAACGTTCGAGGTCCAAAGTCTAAGCTACCTCTGCTTCGTACATAACATACTTGTGCCGTGGCCCCTTGTTCGGATGTCGGCCTGCCAGCATCGTGTCTCAATCAAACGCCCGCCTTCGTCATATGACGATCCCCTCTTCCCACACTTTGAGCAGACTTCCTACCACCGCTGCTGACCTTGCTTCCTTCTCCTCTCTCTTCTCCCTTCTCCCTCTCTCCCTCTCTTGGTCTCCTCTGCAAGCCACAATCGTTGACTGCCCATGATTTCTTCCATTGACGTCTGGTGAAAGGACCAGACACGATCAGTCATTGCTTTTTTATACTATTTATTCTATTTTTACTTGCCTATCCAGTATCAGCCCATTGTCTCCCACCAATATTTCTCTTGCCCCACTGACTTATTGCCTGCTAGTTAACCTCCTAACCTCCTAAACCGCTCCCCGCCGTCCACACCCATTTCCTTCTTCCAGGCCTCGAGATACTTCCATTGACCTTCTTTTTTTTCTTCGTCCCTGTCTTCTGGGAGGTTGTCTGTTGGTCGCGGCCGAGGCTATCGTCCTGAAATTGCCTGGTCATTGGTCCTCACAATGTCCGCCTCCCTCACAGCTGCAGAAACACTGGCTTCATCACCTACCTCAGACCTCATGGGAGACGTCGAGGGAGACAATCTCAAGCTGCATTACACCATCCGCCAACATCCAATCTCCGTCACACTTTCTGGCCCTGCCATCTTCCTCGCTACCTTGGCCCTTATCCTCCTCATCCACTTCCTCGAGCCCTACCACGCCCAGCTCCTTGTGAGCCTAGTCCCTGTAGTCCTGCTCATCCACAATGACTACCAAAACTTCCTCAACCTGGGCCCCGGCGGCACTCCAGCCACCTTCCGGAGTTACATCATCATAACTTGGTTCAAGCTCTGGTGTCTCAGAGACCCCTTCACGGCTCCGAAACCAGACCCGTCCCGTGTGCCCACGTCGGGCATCCTCGGCCGGCAAAGCCTCCCTTACCGTGCCGGCCCCCTCCCCGTCGTGACCGGCATCGCGCCCCAGCGCCAGCTAGACCAGCACGGTTCTCGGCACTGCTATCGCGCTCTCCGGCGGGCCATGAGCAAGCTCGCAAGCCAGTACCCAGACAAGTTCACCGCTGGAACGTCGTGCCTCGAGAAGCATGGCCTCGCCCTCTTCGCTCGGTACCCCCTGCAGACCAACTGCCAGGGAGAAATCTTCCACCTCCACGACTCGGACCATTCCATGCACATGTGCCTCCACCCCGACGATATCAAGGAGGTTCTCAAGAAGGGATGGGGCCAGAGACATCCTCTCTCCCAGAAAAGTCCCTTCATCAAGACCCCCGTGACTGCGTATTTTGTCATGATCTATGCACCCCGAGGTAAGACCTCACTCACAAGTGTAGGCGAAACTACTAACTTGTTGTCTCCTGCCTAGATGACCAAGAGCTTCAGATTATTTGTCGCATCCTCGAAGCTGCTATTTGGAATACTCTTGCCGAGGAAGCAGAACTGAAACCATGAAATGAATGTCGCATCAAAAAATGCTGTATTGTCAACTGAATACCTAGTAAATTAGGGGGGGGCTTCTGGAATTTGCCAAAATTGCTCCAAGGACATGCATGCTCCTTGTTTTGCGGGTATCTTACATCCTAATAAACACAAACCATTAAGTCTACTCGTGTAGCAGTCCGTACCTTTAATCCGAATCGTCATTGTTCTGCTCCTCCTTACTCCTCTTGAACTTCTCTTTTCCCGTGGCGAGGAATGCTTCGACAGTTCTGCCATCAAAGGCCCTTCCGTGCATCAGCTTGATGCATGCAAGGGCCGACTCTGCGTCTTTGAACTTGACCGACACGATTCCGTCTGGCTCTTGGTCAAACAGGACCACATTCGTCACGGTCCCAAGCTTGGCGCATTCGTCCCGAATGTCTTCCTTGATCTCCAGCAGGGCGGCCGGGTCCTCTTCGAGCTCCTCGAGTGTAAACATGTGCTGTAGGATAACCAGCTTGTCCCACTTCTTTGGGGCCTCAACCTGTGTTTGATAGGGGATATCGTCATCCCAATCCGCGAGCTTGGCGTCCAGCTTCTGCGTCTTCTTGATAATCTTTTGGCGATCTCGGTCGCTCTTTGGAGGTTTTTTCTCTGCGCCATCTTTTTCACCTGAGGCTCCATCCTGGTCGTACTTGACCTTCTTGTAACTCGAGTCCGCTGCCTGCACCCTTATCCTGCCGGAGGTTGTACCAGAAGACGTGATTCTGAAGTCTGTGTCGTCGAGGAGCATGATAGCCATCTCGACACTCTGGGGCTTGAAGAAGACGATCAGCGCATCGCCCTTGAAATTGCCATCGCTGTCCGTGTAGAGTTTGATGCGCGGCTGGCCGCTGTCGATTTCTTCGGCAATGACACCACCTTTCCGAGAAAAGAGGTCGTGCACCTCTTCCACTGTAGCATCGGACGGCAATCCCGTAACGTAGACGGCAGTGTTCTGTCTCGGTTGCGGAGGGGCTTTCTGTTTCTTGTTCGGACGGGACGGCTTCGATGCTTCTGGCGCCTGTCGTACAGTTGTCAGCGCTTCCTCGCCTGAAGTCAGACAAAACCAGGCAAAGTATCAAAGTACGACTTATTGAGGCCAGCAACCCAGAATCTCGACTTACCTCGAAATTCTGACGCGACCCATTCTTGCGCTTCCTTGAGTCTCCTTCTCCCGTTACCTCGCTCAACTGTGCATGCGCATCAAGCGCATCGTCATGTAATGGCTCCTCCTCAGCAGGCACCCATCGCTTCGAGTCGGCGTCGAATTCGAATTCGGTGCCGTCGTCGCGGACCGCGAGAAACTTATTGTCGAGCTTGGAAAAGGATATGCGGTCGTCCGAGTCGAATTCGCGAGGGTCTGTGGGAAATGGAGCCTCCATTGCGAGTGCGCGGCGGGGCAGGTGAGAAATAAGAAGGGCTTGTGGGAAGAAAGAGGGTGTTGGAGGAAGTTATTGTACAAAGTACGGATGCCTTGTTCTAAATCCTAAGGAAATAACAAATCCGGCGTGGAGTAAGTTACGGAGTACGGAGTACGTCAGAGAAGATCGTCCAACGTGGGGCGAGCTTCAATCCCGACAGGTCCCGCTACAGTCGCAATGTCAAAGCTACTTACGCAGGTACTTCGAGCTAATATTGAGCAGGGTTGACGAGGTTTGAACGAAGCAGCAAGACTTGATTGATACGTTGCTAGCTTTGTGTCGTCCTGACTACTTCGTACATATCAGATAACTTATGTACTATGATTGCAGACAGCAGAGAAGACTGATCTTGCCCCTATGCAGTCCATGTTTCAATATACCCAGGGCACTGATGAGCCTGCAGCGAGACGACTTTATTATTGAAAGTATCTATGTAGGTTTTGGCCCGTGAATCCCTAGCGATACATTACTTCTTCTCTTCCTGTACTGTTTTCTTGACTCCCTCAACAAATGCCTCCACAGCATGACCTCCCCCAAGAGGCATACCACCACCAGGGATGTAGCCATTGTTTGCCACCTTTACACCGAGAGCATCTGCGACACCTGGAAGCCCGCCATCTCGAAGTGCCATTGTCAAACTACCCAGCGCCTGGTTAAACTGAGGACTTCGAAGAACTTTCTTAAGCAGACTTCGTTTGGCGTCCACGGAGAGGGAGGCTTTGGCGGCTTCGCTGACATCGGCGGATGGCTCGTTGACTCCGTTGACAGCCTCCGTCCCTTGAGCAGCAAGCACCACGACCGCCGAAGGTAGAAATCCGATTAGAGTATCGAGAAACTCAACGGGCGCAGCATCGATCAAGGGAACCGTGATGGATGTCGGCAAAAGGTGGTTGAGATAGGGATATGGCTTGTCGGAAGTCTGTTGCTGCTGCTGCCCCCCCGAAAGACCGGATTGTCCTCTTAGAGACTCCAGGAAGTTTCTCACTGCGGCGGCAGCATCGGGGGCCGATGAAGCGGCTCTGAGATGAGGTCAGCTCCGTCACAATCAAATAGACGCCAAGGACACGACAAAGCCACTGGTTCCCCATTCTTTCCACGAGGAAAGGAAATCTAGTTCTACATTGTGACCCTGCCGATCCAGTATCTGTGCCAATACACCCCAAACAGGCCCAATTTGCGCCGTTCGTGATCAACTATGCAAAGGAAATCATCACCTACGCTCTCGCGCCATCAGCTCCTCCTTCTCTGGACTCCTCGCCCTCCTCTCTGACGTCCCCACCCGTAGCATCAGGTCCAGCGCCACCGCTGCCGCTTCCTCGGTGGTCGTGCTGGTCTCTCTGACCCTCGACATCCTCCATGGTCTCGTCATCGTCATCGGGTCGGTTGTCTGTGTTGCGGACATTTTGAAGCTCGGCATTGACGTTGACGTCCTCTCCCTGAAGCAAGCGATGGACGATATCACCAATCTTGCGATCTCGAGGGCTGAAGTAGCTGGGGTCCCCGTTCCGACCTTGGGGTTTAGACTGCAGCCAGAACAAATGGCGTTGAGATGAGGAGGAAAACTTGAGAGCGAATATACGACCGTCCGTCTTCGAAGTGGGCTGGGGGGTGGTCTTGTACTCGTAAGGAACGAAGCTGCCATCGGTAGGGACCATAATCAAGTCAAGGGTGGGATCGTCCAGCGAGTCAGCTCGCTTGCGCCAACAGAAGTGAATCAATTCTATTGCTTGGTGAGTATCTTTGAACGACAGAGACCTCATTCGTACTGACCATCTTCAGAGTAAAGGTAGATGTAACCTGGCTCGGGCTGTGGCTTCACCTTCCAGGGCTTCGAGGTGGTCTAGTGACTTGGGTAAGCTGAAGGGACAAAACAATTACGGGCACAGAAGCATACATCGACCTCGCATTGGCCGGCCTTGAATGTGATTATTGGGACCGGCATCGTTGAAAAGTTGAGGAGACAATGTCGACAGGTTGTAATGGAGAGGTAATGAAGATGCAAGGTGAAGCTCTGATGAGGTAGGTCTGGTTACCTTAGCCCGTTACCTGGTCCGGTGGCAAGGTTGCAAGGCTACAGGAGCTCTTACGTCGAGCACCCTGTGGCTTGCAAGGTGGGGCCATGGCAGCATGAGCCACACCCTCGCGGTCCGACGTTTGTCCACACACCGCCCGCCACTTCTCAGGTAATCTCCACGTCCCCCTCCCTCGTACCTAACCTGATGCAACCTGATACCACCCGACACTTTGTTCGATGGTGCCTAGGTAGGTACGTACCGACCAGGTCGGGCGAGGTGGGTGCCACGTCCAACTGGTAATTTTGTTCTGGGTGAAAAATCTCATAAACCCCACCTTGGGACATCGACCAGACAACCCGTTTTCTTCCTCGCAACTTTTCCGACCTCTACAAATACCTGTCGCTCTTCTTCCTCTTCCTTACTTCGAACTCTATCATCCGTCAAAATGGGTTTCACCGATCTCGTCTCCGATGCTGGCCTCACCAGTATGTCGCTGCTTCTTCTGCGTTGCTTTTGTTCATCCGTCAGCGCTTAGACACTGACAGCTGGATTCCTCAGTCCTTAACAACTGGTTGAACACCCGCTCCTACATCAGTGGGTAAGTACAACACCTCCATATCACACTCTCCAAGCCTCTGTCTCTCCAGAGCCTCCCTTCGATGATGAGAAAAATTGGTCCGTGTTTCGGAGGCGGACTCAAGACCCGCCGATTGACGAAACAACAAGCACTTGTGCAACTCTGAGCTGTTTTTGATCTACATGATTTGCTTCAATACTTCTGGATGGCTGGAAATGCTAACATCCGCCTACAGTCAGGCTGCTTCGCAGGCCGATGTTGCCGTCTTCAAGGCTATCCAGTCTGCCCCTGACGCCGAGAAGTACCCCAACGCTGCCCGTTGGTACAAGCACATCCAGAGCTACGAGTCTGAGTTCGCCACTCTCGAGGGTGATGCTGCCGCTCCTTACTCCACCTACGGCCCTGAGGAGTCTCAGGTGACCGTCAACCCCGCCGCGGCTCCCGAGAAGGCCGCCGAGGAGGACGACGACGACGTCGATCTGTTCGGCAGCGACGACGAGGAGGAGGACGCCGAGGCTGCCCGTATCCGCGAGGAGCGTCTCGCCGAGTACCACGCTAAGAAGGCTGCCAAGCCTAAGGTTGCCGCCAAGTCCATTGTCACCCTCGATGTCAAGCCTTGGGGTAGGAATCCATACCACGACATTACAGAACTGATTTGCTAACCTCAATCAGATGACGAGACTGACATGAAGGCTCTTGAGGCCGGTGTGCGCGAGGTTGAGATGGATGGTCTCGTCTGGGGTGCTTCCAAGCTGGTCCCTATCGGCTACGGTGTCTCCAAGCTCCAGATCAACATCGTCGTTGAGGACGACAAGGTCTTGATGGACGATCTTGCCGAGAAGATCCAGGAGCTCGAGGACTACGTCCAGTCCGTCGATGTCGCCCACATGCAGAAGCTGTAAAGTGTTGCATTCAGCAATACTGGAAAGGATCAAATGAATGGGCATGATGATTGAGATATGATAACTTCCAATGGATGAAAATGATTTCTTAAGGAATGAAACTCATGAGAGGGGACCACATTACGCGAAAGGCGTTTCGCACCCAATAGACCACGATGAAATGAAGAAAAATTTGCCCAGGATCTTTGATCCGCGAACCTATGGAGGCATAGTGCGTCTACTTAGCCTTTGCAATGTGATCTCTTGTCTTAAATTCTTGCTGTGTAGGATGTCGCCTGATAATCATACAAAAATCTTTCCGTGCAACTTTTACTGACCCACCAAAATTTGAGATCTGGAGGGGTAGTATCAAGGAGGGGTAAATTTTTTGCAGTTATCAGGTGATGCATGTATGCGGGGTAATTGTCTTTCAGTGGTAAGACGCGACGGGCTTTGACGCGTTCCGCAATCTTTAGAAATGTCTTAGGACCAATCCCCGTGAACCTCAAACCTCATTTTCTGCTGATGCGAGAGAAGGCTGCTGGGTATGCGGACAAGAACTCGACCCTAAAATAAGAGCGTATTTCAAATGCATCATGTACGGAGACTCGGGGAATAAGCTGGTACCTACTCTACAATCTCTACGAAAAGCAACATGCTAACGAAGGGCGTTAACCAGGTCCATCATGCAAAGCGCACGCTGAATTTAGCACATTTGCCGCCTTACCAAACTGAGATTGTTCGCGCAGTAACCCGAGAGGTTCGAGACCTACAAAAGGACAACGATGAGCTTCTGGAACCATGGCAGGGCTCTTTCAAGCCGACACAGGACGAGGCCGTTGCCTGCACCCTACTGGTGAATCACTTGTCGATGCGAAGGAATAAACGATGTCTACTGGCGTATCATCGAACACGGACCGATAAGTTGGAGGAGCTTGTGTGGAACGGATCGGACGTGGTGGACCTTTCAGGACAACAAGTGAGGGATGCGGCAGGCAACTCAGCTGGAGGAACTGGTTCTGGGTCAGGAGATACGGTCACAAGCAGTCTCAGCCCGCAGGAGGAGGAATATGTTCGACAGTACAGCGACCTGCTGGCGGCATACAAGGGTCAATGGACGGACATTGATTTGACAGGCAGCCTGGAACCACCGCGAGATCTGTTTATCGATGTGCGAGTGCTAAAAGATGCCGGAGAAATTCAAACTGAGTACGGGTAAGTGCATGGTTATGATGCCGATGATCGGGGTGGCAAAGTCCAAACGCTCACGAAAGGATTTGCAGGGCCATCACTTTGACCAAGAACAGTCAATTCTACGTTCGACAGGGAGATGTCGAGCGGTTGATTGCTCAGGGATATCTCCACAAACTGGGGTAAAAAAGGGAAAGCAGAAATGCAGAATTTCTTTCTCTCATCATTTTCAATGCCATGCCATTTGCTCCTGTTTCGGAGCAAAGGAAGTTGGCCGCGAGATGTCAACGACGAAACAGCTATGCAACCATGGCCGTTCTGACGGCTTGGTCAGGTGATAGCTTCCATCGACTTCCGCCCGTTGGATGAAAGCTTGATTGTCGCTATTAACCCAATACCAGCATCGGCCCGGCATCCGAGGGTGGGCGGTGCAATTGCTGGCCACGCAAAGCCACAGACAGAGCCAATGGGAAGCACGCGATCTAGCGTTCGGTGACTGAAGAATGAGCGAGTTGGAGAGCATGGTGGAGCGCCACTGGAGCCATTCCGGAGGCTCTGGAGGGCGAGTTCGGGTATTGGGGGAGGAGGAGGACCATTGGCTAGACCCGACCACATCCACATGTAAAAGCCGGCTAGCAGACAAGAAACAAGAGAAATTGCCTGGGCTCGGGCCTGATGAATAGAGAGCAAGGTTTTTCTCATCTCGTGAGTTGACAAGGGCATGGACGAGCTAGTGCATATTCGTAACCCCCGAACGCAGGTAGCCGCGTCGTGGATTGAGGGACTTGGTCTCGGCGTTACTGCGCAAAGCGTGCAATGGCACCCTGCGCAGCCTGCTTGCAACATCCAATGCGTACTAGACGACTACTCTGGGGTCTGGACTATGTTACAGCATGCACTTTGCACTTTGCACTTAATATTATAGTACCTTGAGCTACCTGCTCGGTCAGGTCGGTGCAGAGAGAGCTTGCGCCCGCAGCAGGTACCACGACCCACTGAGACTTGGTCATTGAGTTTCGTCACTTGGATTCATTCCCCACGAACCCGAGCCCTCGTTGCCTCGCCCGCTTGTCCGCCATCAGAAGACCTGGAATGCTTTTATTTTCCTCCCTTCCAGCCAGTTATTCGGGCCTCTCGCCAATGTTTCTCCTCTGCGAAGGCGTCTAATTCCCCCATGCCACACCAATAAAACCACCTTCAACCCCTCCGACCTCCATCGTCTGGCTGCTCCTCAAGAGCTTCGTTGCGAGCTTGAGCTACCATGTCTTCGCCCCTGGGCTTTACTCCTTGGAGGAGGAGGGCATTGAGCTCAACCTCGCAGCGTGATGCCCCCCAGCTCCCACCTGCCGATGCCTTCAGCTCCAGCCCTTCGCATGGTTCTGTGCACACATCCACCACCACCACGCAAGCTCGCCCGACTTCGATCAATTCTATGCCTGGCCACAGAGAGCCCATCCGGTCTTTTATTCATGGTTCTGTGAGGGAGGAATTGCTAGGTACGTTTAGTGTTTTGCGCCGTGTGTCGTCATCTTCATATTATTCCCACCAGAACGTGCTTACACCCACCCAACTACTGAAAAACTGCGCCGACATCCGTCGACAATGACAGAAGAGAGAAAAGAAGAAATCGGCTAACGACATCAAAATAGTCCCAGTTGACAGCGTCCAGAACGCGCGGAATATTCGTCAAGACACTGCGGAGCTTGCCAGCTACCTCCTCTCAGACGGACAAGCTCCCCCGAGTCCCGCGTTCCGGCGCTCGCGATTGTCCCAACATGAGACTGCCCATTCGGATCACGGAGACGACTGCTCGGAAATCGATCATGGGCGCAATTCAACAATCATCGAAGTCACTGAGCCACCGTCTCCCGAGACGGAGCGAGATACAGATGCCCCCGCCGGGCCGTCGGAGCTCGCAAAGCTCCTCAAGGATTCCCCGCCCCAGCTGGAGGCGCAACAACAGCCTCCCTCCAATGGCCACGATCACAGGGAAAACGAGGAGGAAGAAGAGGAGCATCACGAGCCGGAATTACGATCGCACATTGAACCTAGTTCAGAGCGCACACCACTGCTTACAAGGGTGACCTCTGGTAGCAGGCACTCTTACACGGAAGACCTCGAGAGCCAGAAACCCCACACCAAACGACCTTGGATCAGTGGCCTCGTGGAAGTCGGCCACAAGGTCGAAGAACGCATGACGCACAGCGTTGCCGTCGCCGTCAATCCGCGACGCTGGGACAGCAAAGCAATTTGGCACAACACTGTCGTTGCGCCCGCGTCATGCCTACCTGCTGTTGCAGTTGGCCTCTTGCTCAACATCCTGGATGCGCTCTCTTATGGTGTGTTGAGCTACATGCCCGAGTTTCAATTAGCTCAACAGTTTACTAACATGTGACAGGCATGATTCTCTTCCCTATCGGAAGGACAATCTTCAGCCACTTAGGATCCGCCGGCATATCAGTCTTCTATGTCAGCACCATCGTATCACAAGTTACATTCTCCTCGGGCAGCATCTTCAGGGGTGCAGTGGGATCTGAGTTGGTGAGTTTCTGATTAGGCGCAATTGCGCAATTACGGCGTCATCGACTAACTTAACGGGCCCGCAGATCGAGGTGGTACCTTTTTTCCACAACATGGCGTCTCGGATTACCGAAGTAGTTGGCGAGGACAAGCCCGACGCTGTCATTGCCACCACTATCGTATCATATGCCATCAGCTCCATGATCACCGGCCTCGTCTTCTTTCTGATGGGACGATTCAAGGTCGGATACATGGTGGGGTTCATCCCCAGGCACATCCTGATTGGATGCATAGGTGGTGTTGGGTGGTTCCTAGTCGCAACGGGTTTCGAAGTCTCGGCTCGTCTCGACGGCAGTCTAGAGTACGATCTCGATACACTGCAGAAGCTAGTTGACCCATCCACCGTGCCTTTATGGGCTGTTCCCTTGGTTCTGGCCATCATGCTCTTCTACGGACAGTCCAAGATCGCGTCCAAGTTCTTCTTGCCTCTGTACATTTTGGGTATCCCTTTGTTGTTTTACTTTCTCGTATTTTCCGTTGACGTGTTGGACGTGGATGTTCTAAGGGCACACGGATGGATCTTTGAAGGTCCTCCCTCAGGAGAGCCATGGTGGTATTTCTATACCCTTTACAGTGAGTCGAATGCCTCGTCGATTCGCCCGTCAGGATATGCTAACAGTCCACTCCAGAGTTCAAGCTTGTGCGATGGGACGCGGTGCTTGAATGTATTCCTGCCATGCTTGCCTTGACATTCTTCGGCATCCTGCACGTCCCCATCAACGTCCCTGCCTTGGCCCTTAACTGCGGCGAAGACCACGCTGATCTTGACAAGGAACTGAGGTTGCACGGTTACTCCAACTTCCTGTCCGGCTGCTTCGGTAGCATTCAGAATTACTTGGTCTATGCTAATACTGTTTTCTTCATGCGGTCGGGCGGAAACTCCCGTTTAGCAGGTTACATATTGGCCGCCGCTACCTTTGGCGTCATGCTCGTTGGTCCATCGCTCATTGGCTTCATCCCGGTCATGATGGTAGGCACACTGATCTTTGATCTTGGCTTCGAGCTCATGTTGGAAGCGCTGTGGCTCCCTCGCAAGAAGCTCAAGCTGGCTGAGTATATCACCGTGGTAGTCATCGTTCTCGTCATGGGTATTCACGACTTCGTGGTGGGTATCGGAGTTGGTATCTTGCTTGCTTTTGCATCACTCATTTTCCAGACTTCACGGATATCTGCCATCCGTGGAAACTACTCTGGTGATATTGTCACTTCCACCGTAAGGCGCAATCCCTCGCAGCATCATTACTTGCAACGGGTTGGACGACAGATTTATATTGTCAAGCTCACAGGCTACCTCTTCTTTGGAACTATTGTGAGCGTCGAGGAGAAGATTCGAGGCTTGTTGGATGAAAGCAATTTTGCTAAACACCCCATCAAATTCCTGGTTTTGGATTTATGGCACGTTACTGGCCTTGACTACTCAGCCGGCGAGGCGTTCAACACCATCAGCAGGTTGCTCGACAACAAGGGTGTCATTTTCGTCCTCAGTGGAGTTGACTGTGACAGTGAACTTGGTCGAAACTTGAGAGCTGTTGGATTAGGAAACGACGGGATTGAAGTCATGATGCTGCCGGATCTCAATTCCGCCCTGGAAAGCTGCGAGAATGAGCTCTTGAAGACGCTTTACCAGAGGCAGGAAGAGCTTGCTCTGAAGCGTGTGTCTGTTCAGAATTTGGATGTCCCTGCACGTTCCTCTACTCAATTCTCTTCTTTCGATCCTCCTTTCAACTCGCCCCGTCGAAACCACCTGGTTGAGGCTGCCAAAGATGCGCTGAATAACGATGACAACCAGCGTCCTTCCAAATGGATGAGCTTCAAGGAGCCCCTCAGGCTCATGCTGCAGATCTTCCAAGGCCTCAGTGAAAAAAACGAGGACTTTTGGTTCCCCGCAACATCATACTTTACTCGACGCGAGTATCCTGCCGGCACCGTGCTCTTCCGACGCGGAGAGGAGGCTAACGGCTTCTACTTGCTGGAAAAGGGCATCATCCGGGCAGAGTACGATCTTCCTCAGGGATGGCTTTGCGAGAGCATCGTGGCGGGTACAACCTGCGGTGAGCTTCCCTTTTTCTCCGAGACTGATCGAACGGCGACAGCAGTGGTGGAGAGGGATTGTGTCGTCTGGCTCATGAACAGGGATCAATGGGCCAAGATCCAAGCTGAGCAGCCAGAGGTCGGTAGGGAATTGTTGAGGGTGTCCCTGAAGCTGACCAGCGAGCGCATGAGCGCCATCACCTCGTACATTTTGACGACGGCGGGTTAGTATCTTGTCAGAGAATAGAATGTCGTAGTACGGAGGTCACAGAGTATGTCAATTGATAAAATTCAAACTGTGATCAAAGTGTGACTTGGTGATAAAAGCCATCTTCATTCCATCTGTAGAAAGCTTCAAGCCATATTCCCATCCCTTCAACCCAAAACCTAAAGCAAGTGGTGGACAGAGTTCTTTTTATTACATCAGCCAACCCGGTGGATTTCGAGTTCGATGGCCTTTCCCTTCGCCATAAATTCCCTATGATTTGTGAAATATTATCGATGTCTAGGTAAATTGTTGATCATTGAGTCTCATGAAGTGAGGTGGCGATGATCTTAGTCAGCAGACGAAAAGAGGCGTCCAAAGTTATAGGGTAGAAGACGAGGCAACAAGAATAGGCATCAGTCACATCACAGTCTTTCTCACCACATCACTCATTGTTCTAGGTCGGGTTCAGTCACTCGTTTCTGGTTGCTGGTTGACGTGATACTTTTTAGCAAGCAATACTTTCATCTTGGGACTCACGTCGAAACTTCCGGCTGTAATACTGCAAGATTCCGAGTTGTGACTGGCGTGTCAAAGGGCGTAAACTACATCCATCACACATCGAGTATTGAGACACATCAATATAGTGACAAGATGCCCAAAAGCCTACGATCTATACTCGGCAACTCCCATCGAGTAACAAAGCCATCCCGTTCGTCTCCAGCAAGACAGCCATCAGGAGGCCCATCACCCCAGAAGAAGCGAGCGTCCAAGAAGGAGGAAGAGGACCTGTTCGAGGAGAAGCTCGATGACCTGGGCGTCACCAAGATCATGGAGGAGGAGCTGACGCTGCGGGACGTCGTCCAGGCGATGCGCTACATCCGCTCCCGCATGTTCAGCCCCGTGCCGCGGACGGGATTCAGCTCGACGCGGACGGCCGAGGTGCTGAACTACAGGCTCACCACCCCTCCCATCGTCACCGTCGGGCACCTCGGCGTCATCCTCTCCTCGCCGTCCAGGGTCGCCCGCGAGATTGCGGAGCTGACGAGCAAGGGCGTGGTGAGGAAGGTCAGGATAGAGAGGCGAGGCTGGGTCGGCGAGGGGCTCATCGAGATGACGGACCTCGACGAGATGATGGACAGGACGCAGCTCAGGGACGAGACCAAGAGGGACTTTAGAGCCTTTCTCAAGAAGAACCCGACCACCCAGACGCTGAGTGCGGACGACCTGGGGAGCAGCCAGGCCGACGAGCTCGTCCGGGCGGGCTTCATCACGAGCACCTCGTCCAGCCGCTCCGCAACCACCCTCGACGTCCGCCCCGAGGACCGCACGACCCTCACGTCCATCGACCACGTCTCCCGCTTCGCCTCGGGCACCGTCTCCGCCGTCGGCGGCCGCAACGCCATCCACCTCGCCGGAGGGGGCGGCGGAGCCCCGACGCTCACGCACTCGGCGTCCTCGTCTGCGGCCTTCCGCCTGGCCATCCCGGGCCACGGGCCGTACCTCAAGCTCGCCAAGGCCGCCGTCGACCGGGTCCGCGAGCTGCTGGGCCGGACCAAATGGGGCGAGGCGCCCGAGAGCTGGCTGCGCGAGCGCTTCGAGGGCGGCGGGCTGTACGGGACGAGGTGGAGGGAGTTCTGGGGGGTCGAGTGGGAGTGGGTGCTCGGGGAGGCCATCGGCCTGGGCGTGGTCGAGCTGTTTGAGACGGGCAGCGTGGGGAGGGGGGTGAGAGTGCTGGTGTAGCAATTTTGATGAGAAGAAAGAGAAGGAAGGACCTGGGGCGGGATCGATCTCGCTGAGATTATTGGGATGTAGTGGCCGAGCTGAATTCGACAATGCACTGGGCGTTTTACAGATATACAGAGGATCATGTTCAAGAAACTTCCGTGTAAAGGGTATACCTAGGATGTGACTTGCTTGTACACTGGCGATGGAGCCAAGTTTCTTATTGTCCTTGCAACTCTGCCAACCGAGTGCTTTTTGCAACATATAGACAGTATCTTCTGCTTATTGTCATTACTTGGTATCTTTGGTATTTTCACAAGACGAACGTCCATTGCGGCTAGCAACGGACCCCTGTGTTCATCTCAACACCATATATATCGAAGACTTATACAAGTACGCTTTGTATGAGTACAATTGTGCTGCGGCCAATGAGTGCGTAATCTTGTCTCTATTCAGCATACGAATCACAGTAGCCAAGCATCACAATATCACGAGATGTTCGAAACCTGCGAGGACTGGGACGTTACAAACGCTTTGTGCAAGCGGCTGGACCAGTCTGATGGATCTCCGTCCGTACTCCGTCCTCCGTGCTCAACACGGAAGATTCCACGTGGGGAGAAGGACGGCCTGCTGTGTTCAATCTCCAGCTTGGACCCCTAAATCCGGCTTGTCAAACGAGACGAAGATCCATGTCGTGTGTTTGGACCAGCCACCAGCCCTCCCCCCCCTTGCCTTCGTCTGGTCATGATGCTCCGTGCTGGTGGATACGCGTCACTGGTTGCCGGAGAGCAAACTCGACGTTTTCATCTGTCCGTCCGGCATTGCACTCCACACCGTGGAGCCCGGGACTCGACGCGAGAGAAACCCTCATATCGGCTGCTCAGAGATCATGCATATTTGTACATGTACAAGTAGTACAGTTTATACCCCCGTGGTACATATGTACCATACGGAGATACGTAGCATGAGATGACGGGCTGGGACGCCCTGCTTCGTTTATACCTGTAGGGTTCAAGTCGGAGAAAATATTCCCATAAGCTAGCTACGGGAACGAGGCCAGGGAATCGGGAGGAATGGGCCAGGCCATCGTGAGGCTTTGTGAAGCCTTGCGAAGCCTTGCGAAGCCTTTGGTTTCATGTCTCACATGACGCTGAGAGAACCCGGACATGGGATAGTTGAAACTTGTTCTTCTGTGTTCTAGATTCGTCCATCTTACCATTGTTAGTTTATTCGTATATCAACGTCTGCCCATCATTGAAACATGCGAGAGGTCAAATGCATAAACTACGCTTGGAATCCTTTTATACTCAACTGGCTCATGCGAGAGATGTCAATGTGACCGCTGAGACCCTTTCAAGAGAAGGCCTTGGACACGGGTTGAGGGAAAGCAACAGCGAATAAAACAGACGAGCCAAAAGCAAATAAAATGTGGTTGCATTGCAGGGCCGATCCCTGGCTGTGCCGTACCATGGCTTTGACAATCTAAAACATTTCGGCGGGGATCAATTTCTGTCCTTCAACCGTTGAGAGCATGGCGCAAAATCGAAGCAGAAAAAGCAAACAAATTTGATCCCAGTTGATCCCTAATGTAAGTGGCAGTTCGTACTGCAAATTTGGCTTGTCGAAATAGGAAGTGATACGGAGTCTAGTTGGGCTGAAGGAGTGAGTCTGCTGGTTAATGGAAAGGGTATTAGCAAAGATGATGTTTTATAATGGAGGTCTAAGAAAAATACCCATGAGGTCAACAAACTTCGAGATATTGCATGAACATCCATTGAATGGACGAGTTTGTCATTATACCCTCCAGCGATAACAGACTTCAGCTCTGTACGGAGTACGAAGTCAGGGTATTCGTACCATGGATGTAGACGCGACTTCATAGTCCCTGAACCACTCCTACCCATGCTGGTCAGGGGAAATAGACAAGGATATCTCCATCACATCTCCTGATATGTCAAAAGCCTCGTCAACGGCTCCCCACAAGTAGCAGAGACTGGGCAGACCCCTGGACAGCCGAATCCCGACTGTGCTATGCAGAAACTCGGAAGCGAGAGTAAAGATCTATTGTTACCACTCCGCAGCAGACGCACATTGGGCAGACTGTGCTACTCGTTAATGACATGGTGTGATGACTTGATCCTTTCATTGTGAATAGTCACAAAACTGGTTAGGCCATGGCGCTCAGGCTCCCCTTTTCGAGTTCACTCACTCTGCACACATGGTGCTTTATGCTATGACCGAGTGCCTCACTGCGTGCGTGAGGTGATAGCTGAAAGTAGTGCCATCTGCACGCGTATGGATAATAAGATGGGATGCGACACTGTGATTAGCCCCGAGGGACAATCGCAGCCACATTTTTCTCGAACCCGACCAAGTCGCATCGTGAGAGGACGCGATGAGGGGCGCTATCATTTATCACAACGCGTGGGAAGCACTAGGGGCGCGGAGAGTAAGCGGTAGCGTTGTAGAAGTGACCGAGGTGATTGGGATGGACCTGATCTGGCCTTGCCATTGGCGAACCAATTGCTTCTTGACAGCCTACTAGGTACCCCGTACCGAGCCTGGTACATGTATATCTCGTGACTGGACTTTGAAGGACCAGGAGACTCGACTTGTCCTTGTAAGCTCGTCGTCCATGGCGACGGCGAAGATGGCGGCGTGAAAGAAAGCGGTTTGATCTTCCAATTAACGGCTTTGGCAATTGATGAGTATTCGTACCAGGGCGAAACTCACTACTGAAAGCCTCACATGCCCCTCGTTGATCGCCATCTTCCGCTGGCCAAGTCGGGTTGGTGTCATGCACATGCGTCTGTGCCTGTGGTCAGTATCCATGACCATGCACATGCATAAGGCGTCTTTGCCCGTTAGCAGTGGCATAAGAATGAGCGATGCCATTCTCGTTGGTACCCGGCAATTATGGAGTAACTGCTTTGTTCCGACGAGTGGTCTTGCAGACTTTTGATTGATGAGTCCCCGCAAGTCCGACATGCATGGGCCACGAGGCATCTTATCGTTCGTTTGTTCGGGAGGAGATGCAGATGCAAGTGATGTGGCCGTTTCGTGTGCTGTGATTTGACGGACATACTTTGATAGTACATGCAACAAGCAAGCTTTTTCGGCCTCCACGTAGCCACCGAGAGCCACGGAGAGCAATTGCAACCTCGGCGATGACGCAGCAAGATTGAGTAGCATCCCGAGCCCCGACTGCCCATGCCACTTCGCAAGGGCGCGTGATGGCCAAAGTCAAGGCTTGCAAAGTGCCTCTGACTGGGGACGTGTCGAAATACCGATTTGTTTGGCCCTGGCCCTTTGAACTGGATCAAGTCCACTTTCACCACCTGGAGCTAACAAACTAGCTGCATAAAGTCAAGATTGTGGCCAGGGGTTGCGATGAAGCTGCCTGAGGCTGTCCCTGCTTGACCACCTGTGTGCTCTTCTTACACGCAGTACGAATCGGGTCGGCTTGACAACTGGCATCGTGGAAAGGGAGATTCTATGCATATCGAGGGAGGCAAGGAGGTGGTGAGGATGCTGAAGAAGTGGGGAACGTGGCGGCGGGGAACGAGGAAAAGCTCACAGGGAGACGGGAGCCAACGTAACACCTGGAGCCAAGCCTCTTTGTCTCTTTACTTGCACATATCTGGTGCCTTGTGAGGAATTGACACATCTTTCTTGGCAGTGGCGAGCCAACGAGGGAGGGCAGAAATGAACGACGGACGGGCGGGAGCGAGGGTAGAGCCGATAGACGTAGAGAGCCGGCGAACTATGGTGGCGGCGAAGGAAGACGATGATGCTGATGATGATGATGATGGTTGCGAAGGTAGGTAGGTAGGTAGGTAGCTTGTATGTAAAAAGTACACTGTAAGAAGTACGAGAGTAACGTGCTACTCCGTGCAGTAGCTCTGCAACTCTGGACGGGATGGGGAGGATTCAAGACGGTGTATTACAATTGGATGAAGTAATTGTGCAGGAAAGGAGCCGGTGCAAAAATCAAATTCAAGGATGAAGCCTTGAGAGACAAACTTGACCAGGGGGGGAAAGTGCAAGTGGATATGTTAAGGGGAATTGAGTTGCTAGGTACTTTGCACTTCGCGGCGTTTTGCACATGGCACCTCCTCTGTACGACGTACTTTCTCAACATTAAGCTGAAGATCTGCAGGGAAAGAACAATTGTACGACGTAGGTAATTACTGTGTATCATGTTTGTTAGTATGGAAGCAAGGGAGAGTGCTAATAGGGTGCCAAGGTGCGTACGTATAGTTAAGGCATCGGGAAGCTATCCCTCGAGCGTATGACTTTGCGCAGCGCGAGACATGTCCAAAATGTCTAAGGGACTCGACCTCGTTGCAGCTGAAGTGGGAAGAGAGGCGCAAATATTGTGCAATCCTCCGTAAATACATCGTACCTGCCCAGCTCCCAACAGTCCAGATACAGTTAATGAGCAAACATAGGGCCGTTTCTCAGCACCCTTTGGGAGCGCCTCCCAAGCAATTGGACCACTAGCTTCCAGCTCCCCGCTGCCATTTCCAAATCGACCCCAAACTAGCACTCTTCAGCTGGCCCTAGATGATCCGGATGACATGGAGGATGCCACATCCCTGAACACATGAAGCAGCGAACGCGAACTGGCTTCGTTTCCTCCCCCCTACGCGGCCCTACGCGGTACGAAATACGCGGTACGGCTGCTCTGATGATGCCTTCGAAGCCATCTCCAAAGTCCATACCCCGGTGCTCTGGTTGTGACCCTCCCCGGTTGGTTAAACCTTGAGCAACCCATGAGGGCCCCAAATGAGTCTATGAACGATCCGGCGTGACAGCCCCCCCCGGACATGCATATCGCAATTACAACGCCCGACCTGATGTTCCCTCTAGCAATCTTAGCAATCTCACACAACGGTTATTGGTCAGGGAGAGGATGAAACAGGTCGAGTACATTCTCGCACAGGATTTGCACAATTACTCGGGCACTGGAGCCACGCTAGTCCTGTACACACTCAAACACGACCAGGTACCCAAGTACCCAAGCATCTTAAGCTGGCCAGGTCTTGGTTGGAGAATGATGAAAGTGGTGACGCTGGGGTCCCTTCTCCCTCCTGTTAGCAAATAACCTTTGTTCCCATCTGGGTCTGGGCTGGGATGAATTCCTCGACCGGGTCCTGATGGTACCTCGTACATGTGAAGTACGGCGCACTACGAAGTACGTACCTGTTTTGTCTGTATCCGGATCACACTTCAGTTTCGGCCAAGCATGGAATCGGATCCCCGACGACATTGACATTGACCCCCCAAACCCCCATCAACCTGCCAGACCTAAACTTTTCTGGCATTTGCAAATCGTTCCCCATTTCTCTGTTTCTTCCGATCTCTCAGTCTCTCTCCCTCTCCTTCCCTTCTTATCCCTTTTTCCATTGTAGACCTGTGCAAGTCTCTCCTTCATTCCTTTCCGAAACATCTTCCCGCTTTCCCTCCCTCCCGCCCGCACAGCGTCAAGTCACTCCACTCCACTCATTCTTCTTGCTGCCAAGGTGGATCCTGCCCATTTTCGTCCTTTCTCTCTGCCTCACCCGCACGCCGTCACCACTCATTCAGGACCTCACTCGAACAGCTGCAACTCAACCCGAGCCCAACGCCCCCGACTCGCCCTCCGAACCTTTCTTTTTTTCCATTTCGCGCCGGTCGACTCCCCCACCCTTACCCTGCTGGTAACCCTTAGCCAGTCCTCGATTTACCTCCCGGGCAATTAGCATGCTCATTATCGTTCACGTCAACCCCTAAAGCCACTAGCATCGACTCCGGCGGCGACGTCGGCTACCACCCTGACCCAAGCAAACCAAGGCCTGTCCCGCTACGGAGTAGACCAACCAATTGGTCCATATCCAACCGTCCCACGCCAGCTGCTGCGTTGCCAGGCTCTGATCTTGATCCGTGTTGCTACCTCGAGTCCTCCCCCATCTTTTCCCTCAGCGTCCTGGTCCTGGCTCTCAACATCGTCACCGTCCCTGGTGCACTTGCAGCGACGAAAACTCGACCTGCTCGCCTGGTGCGCTAGTTTTCTTTCCCTTCACTCTCAAATTTGGACTTGAGCGCCTTCGGTCTGTGGTCTTTGCTTTTTTTGTGAGAGACGTTTCACTTCCTGCGGTATTGATCGTCTTGATGCGACGAGGACTGCCCACCAATACCCCTTCGATCCTTGGATACAGCCCCCTTTCGTCTTGTGCCATATTTGCACCCTGGAACTTTCTTCCCTTTTGCGACTATCGGTACGTCAGTAATCGTATTCCCACTCGGACTTCCTGCTGGCTTCTTTGCTCTTTACCCTTTACATACTCCGCAGAGGCACTTGAGTAGGAGGGAGCCTGCATATCTGCGTTGTCATACCCTGCTGTCGCTCCTTGCGCTGTCCCCAAAACGCCACTAACGGGTACATGCTTCAGAACATCCGAAACCCACGAGGAACTTTGTTCTTGACTTCCGTCACACACAAACGTTTGAACAATTCAGCTACTCCCTTGATCGACCGGAAACCTTTACTCCGCCTCTGGGCAATATCGTCCCTGTACTCTGCGCACCATCGACTTTGGTTTGAGCCCTTGCGCCCCTTGGTGACGGAGGGCCGTGGTGTGACACTCATTTGATCCAAGACCTGCCTTTTGATCCAGGAATTTCATGGACCGCTGAGCCCTTTAGACGATACTAATAGACCTTGCGCCTGGTCTTCTGTACCGGCCTGCGAGCGTTTCGTCCCTTTACTTTCTTTTCGACATAATCCATCACCTTCACAATGACAACCGCATTACCCCGACCATCTCGGCCATCTCTCGGCCCCCCAAACACCCTCGGACCACCCAACATGGCCCTCCCCGCTCTGCCAGTGAGCAAGACTCGCAAGAGCACCGGAAATCTTCCCAATCCGACACCCTCGAAATCCGCTCCTGGCACACCTCGATCCGGATTAAGAACACCCTCAGCGATGAGCTTGGCTCCTCCCGGTCCAGCTCCCACGACGGCTCTGCCTCAGCCTAAACTGGGTACCGGAACAAACAACGCTGGAAAGACGATTCGAAAGAGTGTCAGCATCAACTCGTTCCCTCAACCACCGAATGGCGTACCTCCCAGTCCTCGGACTCTGGGCAAGAACCAAACTCTCCGAAAACCTTCCAAGGCACCATCTGCAAACAAGGACTCGGCATACAGCTCCATTGGCTCAGGAACGCCCAGTTTTCTCAACGGAAGTGGCGATGGAAAATCTATATCAAGCGTGCGAATGTCGGATGGGTTGATTAGTGTGTCCTCTCCACCCCAAAGCCGGAGTTCCTCGGCGCAGGACTCCTATTCTACTTCAGCGACAACGTACGACGAGCCTGCGGAAGGGACTGTCCAAAAGTACGATTCATCGAACGAGAAGAGGGCATCAAAGGTTGATGGAAAAGGCAATGTTATTGTCAGTGTTCGCGTGAGGCCTGATGCCGGCAGCAACGCAGCCCATACCGAGGGCGAATGGCTGGTAGATGGACGGAAGTCACTAATCTCTTACCGTGGAAAGGATGGTGGCGATCACTATTATGGTATGTAAACTTGGATAGAATCTCTGAATATGGTACTGATCTTGATACCAGACAATGTTTTCACAACACACGACAACAATTCTCGAGTATATGACCATATTGCGAAACGCCTAGTTCGAAGGGTCATGGAGGGTTACCATGGAACCGTATTTGCCTATGGTATGACGGGTACTGGAAAGACATTCTCAATGCAAGGAACCGCCTCATCACCTGGTGTGATTCCTTTGGCCATCACAGATATCTTCTCTTACATTCGAGAGACTCCCTCGAGAGAATTCCTTCTGCGAGTGAGCTATCTCGAGATTTACAACGAAAAGATTCATGATCTCTTGAGTATGCCTACTGGCAGCGGCGTGGGAGGTGCCGCGCAGCAGGATGAGATCAAGCTACGAGAGGATAGTAAGAGAGGCGTGTATGCCACTCCCTTGAAGGAGGAGATTGTACAGAGTCCGACCCAGCTTCTGCGTGTTATTGCCCGCGGAGACCAGGCTCGACGAACTGCCAGCACGCAGTTCAACGCACGCAGTTCCCGAAGTCATGCTGTCGTTCAGATTGTGGTGGAGAGTCGAGAGCGAATGCCGGGTGGAAACTCGTCTGGAGAAAGCAAGCGGTCGGCTCTTTTGCCCGGTGGTGTTCGAGTTTCTACGCTAAGCTTGATCGATCTTGCTGGCTCGGAAAAGGCCGCAGAATCCAAGGAACGACGGCAAGAGGGTGCACACATCAACAAGAGCTTGCTGACGCTCGGCACCGTCATCGCCAAGCTTTCTGAATGGAAGGACAAGGAGGGCAAGGGTGGCGACAAAGATGGGAAGCATCTTCCATATCGTGATAGCAAACTGACCCGCTTACTTCAAGGAGCTTTATCCGGCAACTCACTTGTTAGTATTCTGTGCACGATTCAAACGGGCGCGGGAGGAAGTACAGCATCGAGTAACAATCATGCCCTTGAGACCATCAACACCCTCAAATTTGCCTCGAGAGCGAAGAACAACATTGTCAGCCATGCTAAACGCGCCGAGGAGGCTCTTGGTGCCGGTGGCGACGGAGGTGCTCGTGTACTGTTGGAACGATATAGGATGGAAATCCAGGAGCTGAGACAGCAACTTGATACCCAAGCTAAGAAGAACAAGAAAGGCGAGGATGAGGAAGACCGAATCCAAAACGAAGAGCAAGAGAGGGCTCGGGAAGTACAAGCTGCGGAGAGACATGAGGAACAGATTCTTGAGATGCAGTTGGCCCGGACTGCGCTCAAGGAGCGTATCGATCATCTGAACCGCCTTATCCTCAGCTCCAAGTCGATCGGTGTCAATTCCAACGGTTCCGTCAGTTCATTGGGGCAGTATGCTAGGTTCTCACAGATTTCATTGCCAGCATCCATCCGATCTTCAGTGGCGACATCGATAGGTGGCAAGTCTATCCTGGAACGAACCTCTTCAATGACTTCGGCTTCCTCAACCATTGGGCGACGATCCAGTGGAGGTAATCAACGAGTTGGAGAGGATTCGGGTGAGGCTGAGGAGGACAGCGCCGGCGAATTCGGTGATGGCACAGCTTCTCTTACGGCCCAAAACCGCGCTTTACAATCGGACCTTGCTGATAAGAACCGATACATCGCCACCTTGGAAAAGAGACTTCTGCAGGCTAGACGGGCAAGCTCATCACGAACCTCGGTCGGCTTTACTGCTCCTAATAAGGCCATTATGGTTGGAGAGGACCACAGTGTGGCATCTGTCATCCGGGAGAAGGATATCGAGATTGCGGATCTCCGCGCCAGACTGGATGACAAGGACCGAATGCTGGCTGCATTGCGAAGTGCCGCACGATCACGCGACACTGCCGAAGCGACCACAGAGCCCCGATCACCACTGTCCCAGGAGGCACACTCGATGCCAGGCAGCCCATTGATCCCTGAAGCCGAGAAGAAACGAACTCGGGGAGTCGACGAGATGAACAAGATGCTGGACGAGATGCTCCAAGATCGAGTAGAATCTGGACAGGTGGTCCGAGGGGTACGAGGCAGTGTGCGACTGGCAGGCGGATCGAAGATGGACTCTTTGGCAGAGCCCGCACAGTCGCTGGAGCCGCTCCGCCGGAGTCCGACACCAACACCACCCGAGCCGGCCAAGCCTGAGCCAGTGGAGGTATAACGGATGTCGATTGACAAGTGGCGAGCGTTTGTTTTTCTTTTTTATTCTCTTCTTTGTTTATATGCAAAGGGCATCTGAATTTGAGCCAAGCCATCGGCGTTGAGGAAAGGGATACTGTTTTTAAGAAACGGGCGTTGTTTGCGTTATACCCGATCACTTTCGTTTGTTGTGTGGAAAATGGGATACTGGCAGGAATATGTTTATTTTGTTTCCGTTTCGTTTTCATGTTGGCACCCGCGTTATTGTTTCCGAGAGATGGGAAATGGGACAGCTACTGGCTCGACGAGACGAGGACAGGACGAGAACGGGAAACGCCGCATACGTGTGTAAGTAATTTATTGAGCGAGAGTCAGGAATGACGCGACGAGGCGTCTACGCTGGGCCGGACTTTTCTTTGGTCATGGTGTTTGTATTCAAGGACATTTACATTTCATCGTACACAGCCTAGAGAGGTGGGAGGAAGACGAGGCGTGCATTTTTGACGTTGTATTGTTGCTCTTATTGTGGCTACATGGATTAATCATGGGAATAAGAGGTTACGAGGCTACTAAATGAGAAAGAAGAGATCTGTCTACCGTAACCTGCGTATTTTCCTTTGCCTTTTCTATTTAATATTGACCTGGTGACGGCAACTTTTTTTTCTTAAACGACTGCGGAACTCGGCATGGGCATACGGGGTTTGGACCTTTAAACGGATGAAGCCCCGGCATTTTCAATGCAGGACTCCGGAGCCGACGGAGTTGACTGCATAGTACAGGCACGGAGATGATAGCAAACAGGCTCTTCCTTGCCTAACTAAAAAGAGCATGATTCGAAGGGGTGCCAACTTGGACAGAACAGGATGGCGGCGACCTGCAGCAGATGTCATAAGTTGACGAGGCCTTCTTGGCAAGGATGTCGGAGCGACATAGTCACGACAGTACGGAGAGACACAAGCACGGAGATGAGACTGTCCATATGTACTCAGCAGCTGGGCGCGAGGACTTTCTCTCCCATAGCCAGCTGATCAGAAGAGGTGGAGAGGGCCGAATAATGCTGCATCTCCAGTGTTTGACAAAGTCGGGGACGAGCTCATTGCCATTGGTGGAAATTGAAGCGACACCCATCTCGCGAGAGTTCGAGACATGGCATCTTTTGCCTCGGCGTGCGAGATGCTCGAGCGCTGAATGCGGGCAAGAAATCGGGTACAAGACAAACCGTGGAACTGCAAGCAGCCAAGAGAGTGGCGGTGAGAAGGGGTCCTTTTCTGTTCTTGGCTTGTTGGAGAAATATAGAGGGCATGAATTTGGGAGCGATGGCGAGACCAGGAGTCGTCCTCTGCAACCAAAACAAAACACGCAACACATGCTCTCCGCATGTCGCGAATAGCGAGCCTCTGTCTTGGCAGTTGAGAAGGAATCTTCGTTTAAGTTTGTTTGCACTTTTATTCCCCCCCGCCGTGTACGGATATTGATTGTATCCTTGTTTGCAGGCTTCGTGCATGTATCCGTCTTTTCGCGGTGAGGAGTGGTTAAATGAGTATCGATGTACGAAAATCGTAGGATTGCTATCCTGATTTGGGGGCCGCTGGAAGAAAGATTTGTGTCCCCATATCGAGACGAAAGCAGTGGCTGCAATAGGCCATCAGGGAGACATGGTTGGACGAGGTGAGGTGTCGCCTGTTCACATGGGCAGAAGACTGAGACTGCTCTGCAATGGCCCTTGACGATGAGATGAGCCATGGCGCTTAGTCCAACGCCTTTCGAGCCTTCAAGGCCTAAGCCAGTTTTCGTCGTGATTGGACGATACCCTGGCCAGGACGTTGAATTGGGGATCTGCTTAGTAGAGATGAAACAGAGCTAGTGACAGAAGCTAGACAGATCCCTGCCGAACCACCGCGTTCCTGCAGATTGTGGGAACATGACGGGCATGTACTCCGTAATCCTGCCGGCGTCCTTCGATGAGAAGAGTGTGACTCTGGGGAGACACACGCGACATGCCGTGATCGCCGACCAAAACTACCTTGGAGCAGATGATGGTCGAGAGCACGGGAATGAGAGACTTGAACGACGGCTCGGCCCATGTGGAATTTAGAGTCACGCTTGGGATCTGGCGAGTCAGTATCATGACGACGCTGTTTGCCGTGCAGCTTGTTTCTCTACTAGCCACGCATCATCTCAAGAACTGCGTAATGGATGTTGCCACTGGACTGATGTCTCGCACTAATCCTCGGGCCAGGCGACGTACCAAACGTACGTATGAACATCGCCATTACCGTGTGTTCCATGTTTAAGACAACCATCTCTTGTTCTGCATGTTGGTTGGCTGCCCAGCCGCGTATATCGAAAAGGTAGGGACGGGGGACAGTGTCGTTCAAGTCTGTGTGCTCCGTATGCAGAGGTGCTTGTTTGTAGCTTCGTAGCTCGACCTGTATCATAAGTGAATATGGGTCTGAGTGGGCTCGATGCTCATTTGATCTTCGTATCGACATGCCAACACCAAGGTCAGATACGTGACTGGCATCAATCCATCTTGCAACACCCCATCAGCCAATTCTGGGTGCTCTTGCTTGTATGGGTCTCGGGACGGTGCTCCTTGGTATGCTCGGCGACCCTTGGCGGTTTTCAATTAATCCGTGACTTGCAAGCATCGTTGAGACCCTTTTGCAGTTGCATCTGGTGTGGATGGCCTGATGAGTGGGGGTCCGTAGGGATGTAAGGGTTGAGAGGAGCTGCAGGAAGGGAGCTAGTGTAGGAGAGCTGTCAGAGCTACATTGTCGTGATATGCTCTTATCTCTTGAGTTGTATGTATGGCCAGCTTAGGAGGATGAATATGCTTTGTTCCTGCTATAGCTCTCGTGGTTTGTTTACAGGAGAGAGAGCCTGTAATTCTAATTCACGGGGCAAAATACGAGAAGCCAATCCTGCAGCGTACCTGGGCAAGTCCCTTGTTTTAGGGAGCTCCGGAGGTCCCTTCCCGATCAAACCCAAACTTCTAGCTTCGTTCTGAGGAAGGTGAGTGCCTACCTTAATTGCCCGCTTGGTACTGTGATGTGCCATGCAAATTGGAAAACGACAGGCGCGATTCGAAACTTCATCCCAAACCCGAAGCAGGTGCGGGTGACCGGGGTCTTTCCTGAAGCGGGCCACCCAAGCAACGAGCATCTGTGAGGAAGGTGCCCAGGGCGGTCACCCCAACACCAGCACCAACGCCAACGCCGCCAAACGCCGGGCGATGTTCTACTTCGTACTCCGTACATGCTTCATCCCGACCTCTCACTTCCTTTCAATTTCACCTTCTTCCTTCCTTTCTCCGCATGGGGACTTGATGTCTTCCGCTGCACCCCGTTTTTTGTTTCCTTCTGCCTCTTGAGATTGAGATTGAGATTGCTTTGCTCCCCTGCTCTCATCTTTTTCATACTCTTCTCCCTCACCTTCATTTATCTTGTTTCTTGAATGGTCTCTTGTTTGGGTTGATCCCGGAACACAAGGCCCCCCCTCTTTACGATCCGACTTCCACACACTCCTTACAGTAGCCTCTTGTCTTTCCAGGCTATATTCTTGTTTTGAAGCCCTCACTCGTTTCTGGACTTCGCCTTCGCCTCAACACGCTATCCTCACTTGAGGCTGACTCGAGGATATCCAGCTGGACTAGCCAAACTCTGTCCACGGGTTGTGTCTTGGATTTGTCCTTGTCTTTCTCACTTCGTCTTCACTTCGATTTCTGTACTCACTCTTAGTTGAGCGCGGGGAACCGTCTTTGATTTCGCGTTCCTCCGGGTGTAGCATCGCTTGTTGACCACCTTCACGTCTGTGTTTGCTTCTCTGGTTGCACCAGCTGCTGGCTCGACGCCGGTCTTTGGATAAATTCCTTCTTCCTGTCACTCCTTTGTCATTAGGACGCATTTCAGACGTCCGTCCTCTTTTGATCCGGTTTCTTTAAGCGAAAACTCGATTTTGATCCCGAGCCTTTTCTTCGATCCGACTCTCCTCTCTTTGCATCACCTATAACCTTGTACGATCCTTTCGAAACGCCGTCAATATGGCTTCTGCTTCTACTCATACCAAGATGTTGGTTGCCCCAGCTCGACTCAACCTCCGCCGAGGTGGTTCTTACAACCACAATGACCGTGGCCCGTTATCGTCGACTTCATCTCGCTTCAACTTCAACCACCTTCTCTTCTCGCCACCTCCTTCGCCGAGCCTCCCCGCCTTGGTTCCAAGACCAAAGAGGTCCCCCTCGCAGATCTTGGTTACTCGACCCAGCCGAGTCTTTCGTCGACTTTTTGTTCTTGCTGGACTCATGACTGCCGTGTACGCTGTGTTTATGTTCTTTGGGAATCGCAGCGTTATGCCAGCCGTCTGGCCTTACTTTGCGCAGCAAGAGTTCGAGATGGTTGGCCAGGACGCTTTGCCGGATTTTCCAACGCCCATTGTGATTAGCGATAAAAGGGGCCATTCAAAATGGACCATCTCGATTCCCCATGACCATCAGTTTCCGTTGTCCATTGATCAGTACTCGGATATGAGTGTACAGTGCCGTGAGGTGTCTTCCCGAGCAAGAGACCTTCACCACAAGAATCCCATCTCAGAACAACAGATGCTGAGCTACGATGCTCCTGACGACAATTTCGTGGATATTGAGGAAGCGGAGAGAAAGGGTTTGCTGCCCGCTACTTCGAAAAGCGTTTCCTTCAAAGACCTGGGGCGTGTTGTCGGGATGGATAAGCAGGCAATGAAATATAAACCTGTTTGTCAAAGCTCCATGACATTCGTGTTGGAGACTCCCGATGCGGGTTTGGGAAACACGCTCATGATGATGTGGACTTTTTACGGACTGGCCAAAGAACAGGGTCGCGCATTTTTTATCGACGACACTCGCTGGGCTTACGGCACTTACACAGACATCTTCGCATCGCCTCCTATCCCAGATTGTCGACCTCCCCCTCGACATCACATGGTCCCATGCCCATTCCAAGCCCGCCATTTAGTTGTTTCCGCTGTTACGGCCAAAGAGATTTTCCCGGCTTTGCTTGCCAAAAGCCACCGCATGGCCGGCACTGATCGCGGCCTACGTGGGTTGTTCGATCTCGCCCACACTGGATATCAGGCCATGTTCGGTCTTAACCAAGATGACCAAGCGTATGTTGATGAACGCATCAACCAACTCCGCGCCCGATCTAAGCCGACAGGTTCTGCTCTGGATCTACCAGTCATGGGAATCCATATCCGCCATGGCGATCAGCATCCACTTGAGTATCAGTACCGGGACGGTTACATTCCTTCTGAAGTATTTCTTGAAAGAGCCGAGAATCTTGTCGACGAGTACTACAATGCCTCCTCTGCAGATGCCAATGCTATCCGCAAGTCGGTGCATGTGATAGCCTCGGACGATCCATCAGTCTATGAGGAGCCCGAATTTGTCAATGTCCTGGCATCTCAGGAGCGAATCCGCCTTGCCTCGAAAGGGGCAATCCAGGAAGCCAATCCAACTGAACAGATGCTGCACGAATTCGTGGACGACACCTTTGGTTGGGAAGGCGGATTCTTTGCTGCCATGTTCTGGAATCTTGGCGTCCAACGCAGAAATAATGCGGCGAACGCACCCGAAGGTGTCCGAGTCAAGGATGTGAACATGGAAGCAAGACTCATGGCGCCCCCTTCAGAGCAGACTCTACTCCTCCGAAGCCTGGTTGGACGAGCGTATATGATGGATCTGGCGGTGCTTGCTGGTGCGAGTGACCAGATTGTGTGCGCTGTCAGTGCAATGGGTTGTCGCCTGCTAGCGGTGATGATGGGATGGGAAGAGGCCATTGGCAAGGGCCACTGGGTGAATGTTGACGGATCATATGGATGGACCGGTATCAACTGGTAAACGTTTACGATCTTTAATCTGCAGGCACTTGGCAATGGCGGATCGATATGTTTTTTGTCTTGATGCGGGAAGACAGGCGGAATCCCAAAAAATACCCTTCCATTTCACGTAACCTTGATAGGCGTTGGTCCCGGCAGTTTTCTCGAGCGGCAGAGGTGCCGGTTTCATTGATGATTTCATTTCGTTGTATTTATCAGACATTATTCAGGCTCATATAGGCAAGCCGATTTGCGATGAGAACCCGATACAATAAAGATAACTTTGTTGTTTATGATGTATATTTTGCCATGATAGTATCATGCCAACTTTGGCTTTGGGTTCGATGGAAGGAAGTAACCGTGCTTGACTAGGTAGTACCTACTTTGTCAGGTCCCTCAAGGTGGTGCGCAAGTGCGGTGCTTGGGTGCTTCTTTGCCCCTACATTAAAAGCGGGTCCCGCCCGTCGCGTCACATCCTTGCGACCATGCACCTGCGAGCAAGTGCCTGCCTGAGGTGGTGGTGACTTTTGACTTCACCCACCATTCATCTCAAGCCGCAACAGCTCAGCTCCAACATATCCAAATCCGCTGTTAAATTGAAATTCGCCGTTTGATTCTCGTCTACCAGCTTACTCTGCGTGCAGCAGAGGGCTGCGCTTCTCTTTCCAAGCTCATCTTCATTCACCTCCAAACCTCACATCCGCCGATATGCCTTCAACCACATCCGAGACCAATCCAGCACCGCCAGCGCCAGCGCCGTCGAAGCCGCGACTTAAGATCAATGTCAGTCGATCATCATCCTTTGCTGCCGAGGCGAAGACGCCAGCATCTGCCATAGCCAACGCTGCTGGAACGACATCCGCAGGTGCTGTCGCCGCCGCGGCCTCAACGCCCACCGAGGGCGCTGGACGGAAGGTGAAGCTCAAAATTAATCAATCGCAACCATCGACGCCTGCCGCCGATAAACCCCCAGCCAAGACCAAAGCCGGAAGACAGCCGAAGCCAACACAGAAACTCGTGGAGAGCAAGAAGCGTGCTCACGAGGATGATGATGACGATGACGAACCGCTCTCCGTGTCTCACCCCCCGACGAAAATAAAACTCAAAGCTACAAAATCCGGGTTAACGCCAACGCTGGTGGTCAAGCCCAAGGGCCGGGCGCCTATGCACCCGCCTGGCGATGGGTACGACTCTGAGGCGAGCGATCGAGAAAAGGATCCTTCCATCGAAGAACAGTTTGTCCTACGGATGATGCCAGGGGAGCACTGCGACTATGTTCGCTGGTGTATGGAGAATGGAAAGATTGGAGTAGCGCGAGCCTTGGGCGGTGCGGACATCCAACTCAAGTTCTTCGAGGAGGATACGAGAAGGGCGGTATTGATCGTCAAGAACGTGCGATACGCGGCTGTCATGGTCGATCTACCGACTATTACTGAATCGATGAAGACGTGGGATCGCAAATCTCTCCTCAAGTCGGCCGATATTTGCCAAATGCTGCTGGTTTTCCAGCAAGTAGCTTCTGAGGCTGAAGCAAAGCAAGCTCCCTTACCAAGCATGATCGACACGCACTTCAAGTGGCCGCATGGTCTGACACCCCCCATGCACGATTGTATCAACCGTCGATTCGCCAAGACTATCAGCAGAAAGGAAATCGAAGATAAGGAAGCTGAAGTTGAACGTCTGCTCGCCGAGGACGCTAAGGCCGCCTCCACGCGCTGGGAATGGGTCGACGAGAGACAGCAAGACCAAGAAGAATTCGGTGTTGATGAGGATGCCGAGGGCGAAGAATATACCTTTACACCTGGTCCTGGCGACGAGCATGAGGATGATCCTGACCTCGAGGCCGACCTGGAGGCCGCCTTTGCCGATAACATCATGGCCGAGACTCCGGCGACTGGCATGGACACGGGCACGCCCATGACAATGACCCAAGTCAATACTCCTGCTGTTCACGATAGCATCGAAGCCGATGAATCAGAGGAGGTGTCGGACGACGATGATGACGACGACGACGATGACGATGACCTGGATGATGATGCTCGCGCCCAGCGAGACGAGCTACAAGGCATCAAGGACATCATTGCCGACCTGGAGAAGCAACTGGGCAACAAGCAGGTTGAGCTTGGCCGCACTCAGAACAAGATTCTACGAACCCGTCTTGAGGCCCAGATCAAGCAGCTCAAATCAGAAATCGAACTTAAGAAGTCGTCTATCGGTATAGAAAATGACGATTAATAGCTGGACTTATGGCTCAACATGGTATTCTTCACTTTGGGAGTTCAAAATATAAGGGGGCGTTGGCGGTATTGTTTTGGTCGTTTTGGTCGGGACATGGAAGGTTGGGTCAACACACTGCAGTTAAAATACCACGTTTCATATTGATTTGCCCTTTTTGGGACTTGCATTGTAATGATTATGATGTGCCGCTATGAGGGTATGATTTGACATTTGTGAAAGCCTCCTTCACATGCTTCATGTTTCTCTCAGCCTCTAATCACATATAGTCTTCATTTGTGCACACAATGTCGCCAGACTGCGATGTTGCCGTCCTAATCTTCAAGAGACTGATGCACGTCTCAACAGCTTGATAGTCCTCTGTTCATTCACAACCAGTACGTCTTTGACCATGTCAATAACCTCCTGCCAGGCAACCTCCCGACACAGCTCCTCAAGGCTATGGGGCTGCGACCATGCCCTGCCAGGAGTGTGCGCATTTTGTAGGCGCAATCGCTTTAAAAGGGAGCGCTGAAGAAGGACGGCCATTTTGGGATCGCGCTGGGATTGTTTCCTGAGATAGTCCACGGCAAACTGAGAGTCGGGGAGTTGAGTAGTCTTGTGCTCTCGATTCCAGCGTCGGGTTGAATTTATGGCTTCTTGGACGCGGGCTTTGATCGCCGGGCTTGCATCGACTGGGAACATGTCAACTGGGAAAAGCACACCAGGTCTTGGTTACTCGTACTCACACTTTACGTCTATGACGGACCCATCCGTCCTGTTTGCTAACTCGGCTTGAATCTCTTCTTTGACGTCGTCTACGGTGGCACATGTATCCAATTGGATAAACATCTCGTCGACACCAGCTTTCAAATTTTGCAGCTCGGCTTGAAAGCCGTCATTGAGCTCCGATATTAGTTGTCGTAGCTCGTCATGGGTATTATTGGTGTCTTGCTGCTTTCCTTCCAAAGCGGCCATGTTGGTCTTGACGGCCTGAAGCTCAGCCATCACCTCCACCAAGCGGTCCTGGTTTTGGCGTTGAAACTCCTGATTCTGTCCAGTCTGCACCACAAGAGCGCGGACGTCTTGCTCAAGACGCTCAGCATGCTTACTGATGGCGCGAAGGTTCAGCTCAAAGGATATCTTTGCAATGGAATCAGCCTGAGCGACCAGCTTCGGGTCTCGCTGCGGGTTATTACTTGGCCCGGCGGATGCTGCTGCAGTGAGCGTAAGACTGTTGTGATTGTGATCCGTTGCTTTTGGCTTTGAATTGCTAGCTGAACCGGACGGGACTGAGCGATGGCGATGCCGAACCAGTGTCTTCATGGTAGACGACATGGTGTTTTGAGGAACATTGTGTAGGCAAGGCAGTAAGCAAAAGGCCAACGATGTTGGCGTCGGAGTCGGCCAGGAGCCAAAACTGAGGAATTGCGCAACCGTCGAACAGACGAAGGATGAAGGAGCATATGTAGGTACTTGAGGTAAAAGTTAGATGAGTTGCAACTCATTGCGCCCTTTCCTCTTGTCGAGAAACCTCGACATCCGTTTTAAGTAGGTGCTCGCTACGAACGAGGTTGTTGGGGAAGGTGCAGCGGGATCGCTTTTCTTTGACCACCCTACCTACCTACCTCGGTAAGCACCTTAGGTACCTAAGTTGGGAATGTCGTACATTTTTGATCACTGCCTGACAATACGAAATTGGCGTTTACTCGGGTTCGTAGGTGTCTTTTTTCTTCGTAATAACATGCCAACGTGTGACACCTGATAGTACAGACCTTGAGGCTTGATGCTCTCGCTTTCTTTCAGGTAGTGGCTCAGGCAGTCAAATACCTCAATGTCTCAACTTCTCAAAAGATATCGCTTGGCTAAATATGTAGGTAATCAGTGTCTTCCTCGTCTCCTTTAGATTTGACAGCCAAATTTGAATAGTTACTTTATTGCTATGGAATTTGAAGATAAGTAGTACCAGTCTTCAAACTGTTATAGGTACCTAGGTAGATGGGTATACATGTCGAAGGCGAGCTCGAGGCTTCTTCAGGGCTTTAATTTCCAGGCGTACTTGAGATGCTGGAAAGCAATAGGTGAGCAAGGCAAACGCTCGTTTACCTCGATATCAAATACTTGCCTACGCAGTATGCCGAAATGATTAACGTAGGCCCTAAAATAGGCACCAGAATTGTATTTTGGATTAAAGACTGCATTGGTACCTTGATCAACAAGGAATGCCTTTCAGGTCGTATTATCCACTAAGTTGAGTATACTTGGAGGAATATGGAAAGAAGGAAATCAGGAGAACGAGGAGAGCTATATGAGTCTAATACACGTACAAAGCGTATCAATAGGAGTTGCTTCCGTTGATTATCGTTGTAGTTGATGTGACCAGCCCGCTAAAGTTAACCGTGGATCGCTCTTGCCAGTGCGTCGGGGCGAGACAAGCGGGGCGCTTGGGCACTAAACCGGCCTGGAAGCAACAGAAGCAAATAGTGGCCCTGCTTGACTCTTGCGTGGGTTGGCGGGCTGGCGGGCTGCAGGCTGTGCCCCCTTTGCAGCGTAAGCGCGACCATGACGAAACATGACAGGCGGCCACAACGGTTAAGAAGGTTGACACCCTTCAACCCATCATCTGCACCTGCGCACCTCTTCTCCCATCTTCCCCCCCAACTTCAACCTCGTCTCGCGTTGCTCATACCACCAACGAGCACGCGGCTGTAGGTGCTCCAGAGCCCTAACATAGGCCGGCCGCTTCGTCAGACATTCCGAAGCTGCCCAATCTTGACCCATCGCAGCTGACGACCTCAAATCCCCGAATTATACCATCACCACCTGTCAACCGACGCATTTTCAAAACCACCCGTCTTCTCGTTCAGCCTAGCCATGCCTCCTCCGCCTCCGCCCCCTCCTCCACCGCCGCCTGGCATGGGCGGTCCTCCTCCTCCTCCTCCACCACCACCCCCTGGTGGTTTGCCATCTCGGCCTCCTGGTGGCGGCAATCGAGTATGTCGTCCAATTCCGATGGCGTGCTATGAGCCATGTTGGCTCTCCTAGTCGTATTCAACTGGACTGATTTGTATTAGAATGCTCTGCTATCGGATATTCACAAGGGAAAGGCCCTCAAGAAGGCTGTCACAAACGATCGATCAGCGCCAGCACTTGCAAAATCGACGTCTTCATCGGGCCCTCCAGTTGGCGGTGCGCCACCTGTTCCCATGCTTGGAGGCGCTCCCAAGCCCCCGGGTGGTCTTGCACCGCCTACACCGGGAAACCGGGCGAGAAGCAATAGCGATCAGGGCTCACGGGATTCATCGTCTGGCGGCATGGACGCTGCTCCTCAATTAGGTGGGCTCTTTGCTGGAGGAATGCCGAAGTTGAAAAAGAGAGGTGGAGGTGTCAATACTGGCGCGAATGCAGATTCAACGTATCTGTCGGACCCTGGAGAGCCATCAAGCTCAGCACCGAAGCCTCCGGTCTTCTCTGCTCCCAAACCTCCGGCGGCCGCAGCACCAGCAATTCCCGGTCGTCCTCCCGTACCACCCCCCGGAGGAGTAGCAAACCTACGCAAAACGACTCCGATAGGCAAGGGACCCCCTCCACCCATCGGCAAAAAACCACCACCTCTACCAACTTCGCGAAAGCCGTCGTCCATGTCCTCTGCTCCGGTAACGCCTCTGCCCTCTGCGCCCGCGCCGCCTCCGCCTCCGCCGCCAACATCAGCCGCTCCAGCTCCTGCCGCTCCCCCCCCACCACCGCCCTCAGCTGCTCCTCCTCGACCGAACCCCTCGCCCACTCCGCGATTACAACCTCCTCCGCCGCCGCCCCCTCCGACATCACATTCTGCGCCTTCTCTGGCAGCTCAGGCTGCTATCAGAGCGGCTGGGCAAGCTTCCCCCAGTGCTGCCCCTCCTGCACCTCCTCCCCCTCCGCCTTCGGCAGCTCCTGCACCTCCGCCCACCGCTTCTCCGCCCCCTCCAACCAGATCTCGAGGATCATCACTCCGCCAGTCTATGTTAGACCCGGCAGCATTTACTTTGTCTGCTAATGGATCCAAATCTCCCAGTCCCGCACGAACTTCTCCTACAAACGGAACTGGAAATGACCGGGGCGATCGTATTGTGATCAATGATTCGAGGTGGCACTTTAAGGACGAGGGACTCTTCCCTAAACCAAGAGACTTTGCAGGTGGCACAAGAAAATACAGGGCTGGGAGAGGCAGCAGTGTACCGCTCGATCTAAGTGCCTTGTAAAAAGCAAAACCCGGCTGCAGGTTGCCATGCTTTTCGAGACTTCGGGACGTCTAGGTTCTTCAATTAAGTGCCTAGGTAGATGGGAAAGGTTTCACTGGGTTTGTATAGATTGGAAACGTTAATATGATGCCATATTTTCAAAATCCGATAAAACTTCTCGGATCGTTCGAGTCTTCCTAGTATAATTGAAGAAACATTAAATCCCACATGCGACGACCTTCTGTAAATGCTCGATGCTCAACATGGGGATGATATGGTACATTTGAGTTGCTCTACTATACAGATGCTTTCCCAGTCAACCAGATTTACATGGACTTGAGGTAGTTGCTCTCCTTGATCTTTGCCTTTCTCTCTTTACGCATTGCCTTCTTGAGCTCCTCTCTTGCCTGTGCCGCCTCGATATTGTGTAGGACATTGCCGTTCTCTTCGCCAGGAAGGTTCACCGACTGTTGCTGGATGGGAATCTTGGGAGCAAGGGCTTCGAGGTTGCCTTCTGCCAAGGCTTTAGCTTCAGCGGCTTTCTGACGCTTCGCCGCAAGTTTTCGCTGCTTCTTCGACTTCGCTGGAAGCGTATTAGTATAGTGCCTGCCATCCAGTGTCTGGGTATGCGCATACAGAATTCGTCTCCGGCTCCGTCGTCTTCGGTGCCCTTGTTTGACTTGATGACGTCCAGACACGACCACAGCCACTCGGGGTACTCTTCATCCTTCAGCGCAACAGGATCCTGTCCATTTTTGAGGTAATTGAGCCCGGCAAGAGGCGTTCCGGCGAGGCAGATTGACCGAGTGATCGGTGCGTCCTTGGAGACTTCGCCGGCTTCGGTGACGGGGGTTGAGAGCTGAGGTTCGACAGATCGAAAGGGGACGGTCGTGGAGAATTGACGCAGAAGAGGTAGCGGGCGCCGTGAGGCGGCGCGGAGACACCGGGTGCAATACATGGTTGAGTTGTGATGATGGGATTGTTTCCAAGGTCACAAGTGGACAAGGCTCTAGCTCTGGGGGAGAAATTTTGGAGTGGGTGTGGGGGATGCAGCCAATCAGAGAAGATGTAAGAACCAATTGTCAGCCTCGTCATGACTACCCACTATCAAGAGGTATAGAGAACGAGCGAATTGACTGAATGATTGGATTCTGCCATTGAGAGGTCGCATTTGAGTAGCCAAACTACCCGAGTAGTCTTCGTTTCTATTTCATTGCTTCCTGATATATACACAGTCATACAGGGTCGAAGTAATGATTCCTCGGCCGTCCCGGTCAAGACCGAGGTTTTAACAACACAAAGGCTTGGTGTTACCAAGGCACAATTCCCCTCTTGGTTAAACAATCCACGTTTCACATTGCCATTCCTTATTTCTGCAGGTGCAAAGCCCCCTCTCACGACGCAAATCTCGCCTGGTTCATCTTGGCAATCTTATCGCTGGTATGCACGCTTGCTTGTCGGTCCATCTCCTCGTCCTGCTTGTCGACGTAGTTCTGCTGGATGAATCTGGTACCCTTGATCTTGTTCGTCTTGAGTAGTTGGAGGTATCGCTCTGTTTCTGTCATGAGCGATCTGTCCGCGGATACAGCAGTGTCAATTTCGCCCAGCGGCAACTAACCTCGGAGGTGACCGCAGTTTTCTAGGTGGTTGACACCTTCACGCTGGTAGCACTTGCCCAATTCCTCGCCGACGAGCCGGGTCATCATGGCACCGACCCATTGTTCTCGGATGAGGGCATCCTCGGCAGCCTTGAAGGCCTTTGTGTCGTCAAAGTCCACACCATTGAAAGTGGGAGCGACGGTGGGCTTTTGGGCCTTGAACTGCTCGGACTCTGGAGTAGGCATGACGGTGGTCGTAATTGAGCCTCGGGGTTATCGAATTGAGCGAACGGTACGAAGCGAATGGGTGCGTTTGGAGTTGGGAACCAATTCGATATCTCGGCAACTTGGATGTCGGCCCGCTACGAGGTAGCTTGAGCTCAACTGCTCCATGTCCAATCGGGGGCGACCTGATTTCTCAGGCAATCACTGACCCTTCGGGTCCGCTCAGGCCACCTTCCCAGATTGTCACTTTATCCGCCGCCAATCTCACCGCTTTTGCTTCACCCCACAATTTGGCCGGCAGAAAAAAAATTTCTGATTGCGCCTTGCAGGCCAACCACCAGAATAAAAGCATACCCAGTACCTACGCCGTGGAAAACCTTCTCCCTTTCATCTTCATCCTCATCTCTCCGCTACCACCTTTTGAACTTGGTCTCTATATAGTACCAAGGGTGTTTCATCTTTTCTATTTAATTATCTACCCCCATAATCACAATGGCCAAGTCAAAGACCAAGGATTCCAAGAAGGTCAAGCCTGTCGAGGCTCTGACTGCTGTCAAGTCTGGCGGTATCACTAAGCCTTCCAAGGCTGACAAGTCCAAGGCCAAGGAGCTCGCCAAGAAGGTTGAGAAGGAGATTTCCAAGAAGAAGAAGAAGGTCGTCGAGCCTGAATCTTCCTCTGAGTCTTCCTCCGAGTCCGAGGCTGAGAGCGAGTCCGACTCCGACTCCGACTCCTCTGAGGACGAGAAGCCCACCAAGAAGGCCGTGACCAACGGCAAGGCCAAGGCCCCTGCTCCCAAATCCGAGTCTGAGTCTGACTCCGACTCTGAGAGCGACTCTGAGAGCGACTCTGGCAGCGACTCCGATAGTGACTCTGAGTCTGAGGAGGAGAAGCCCAAGGCCAAGAAGGCTCAAGTCAACGGCGGCGCCAAAATCAAGGCCGAGTCCTCTGACTCCGACAGTGACTCTGATTCTGACTCTGGCTCCGACTCCGAGAGTGAGAAGGAAGAGAAGCCCGCTGCCAAGGTTGCCAAGGCCGAGAAGAAGGTCAGTGGCTACTCACAAAGCTACTCTACTCTGAGACTAATACTTATCTAGGCCAAGGACTCTGACGACTCTGACGATTCCGAGGAGGACTCCGACGATAGCGACGACTCTGATGACTCTGACTCTTCCGAGTCTGACGAGGCTAAGAAGAATGAGGATGCTCCCTCCAAGAAGCGCAAGGCCGAGGAGGAGATTGATGAGGCTCCCAAGAAGTCCAAGACTGACGGTCCCACCACCCTTTTCGTCGGCAGCTTGAGCTGGGCCATTGACGACGATGCTCTCTACGAGGCCTTCAAGCACATCGAGGGTCTCAGCAATGCCCGTGTCATGACTGAGCGAGACAGCGGTCGCAGCCGTGGTTTCGGATACGTCGACTTCAACGACAGCGAGTCTTGCACCAAGGCCTATGAGACCATGCAGGGCAAGGAGCTCGAGGGACGTGCCATCAACCTCGACTATGCCAATGCTCGTCCTGCTGAGGGCAACAACCAGGCTCGCGCTGCCGACCGCGCCAAGCGTCATGGAGACACTGTCAGCGCTGAGAGCGATACCCTCTTCGTTGGCAACCTGCCCTTCGACGTGGACCAGGACCTTGTTCGCGATTTCTTCAGCGAGGTCGCTCCTGTCGCCAGTGTTCGACTTCCTACCAACCCGTACGTTCCACAGTGCTATGCTCCAAATAACTTTGACTAACTTCTCTCAGTGACACTGGTGATCTCAAGGGCTTCGGTTATGTCAGCTTTAACTCTGTCGAGGAGGCCAAGACTGTCCTCGGTGTCAAGAACGGTGCCCCCATCGGCTCTGGACGCATGTCCAGGAACGTGCGACTGGACTTCTCTGGTCCTCGTCCTCAGCGTGATGGAGGTGGCCGCGGCGGTTTCGGCGGTGGTGGTTTCGGTGGCGGTCGCGGTGGTGGTCGTGGACGTGGCGGCTTTGGTGGCCGCGGTGGTAACCGAGGAGGTGGTCGTGGTGGCTTCGGCGGCCGGGGTGGCGGCCGCGGAGGCGGTGCCAACTACTCTGGCACCAAGATCTCATTCGATTAAGCGTGGGCTATACAAGTTAGAGGGATCTGTGGGATCTAAGCGGGTTTACCATATCAGTGGGCTTTGAGGGCTGTCCTTTCAAAACAAGTTGGGGCTCTATCGTGGAGCTGTGGGCTTTGAGAATGAGCTTCAAATATGAAGCAACGTCAGACCTGGGGGCTATTTACTTGAGACCGTGGGCTTGTGGCATCATACAGAAGACGTCCTTGATGGGCATCTCTGGGCTTTGTTTAAAGCCTTCATGATTGTGGGCTCGAGACACCATCTGTCAATCGTGTCAATGAGACACCGGTGGGCTTCTGAGGGATTTGACGGCTCCTTTTGGGAAGAATCTCCCTATGCCTCGCCACGAAAGGCGAGGCTGTGGGGTAGGGGACCAAGCTGGCTCGCGCGAATACTTCTGAGGGTCCTGGGGGCTTTATCGACATGTGGCTACGAGAACTCAATCTCGCCCGCTCGGGTGAGTTCAAAGTCTCGAGCCACCCGCACACCTGCGTTTAGATCCGGTTTCTGTGCTTTTCATTCCAGTGAGTATACCACGACTGCATGCTTTTGATGATCTCTTGGGATTCCCGTACTTTAGTGGCGTAATAAAAGTTGTATTATCTTGTTCAATTCTGCTTGTCTCGCTATCGTGTTGTGAACGACGACCAATCAAGGTCACCTAATCGTAGTCACCAGCACCCCAGGTCATCTTGCAAGCTGCTCAAAGTATTTTATCGAATTGCCAGCATGGCCAACAATCCGAAGCAATGTATGAGAAAACCCCAGGTAGAACATAAACGCCGTTGATTGGAATATCTACCTGGAGTGGAAAGTCCTGATCTGAATACATAAACTGAGAATGCCGACCGTGTCATCCATAAAGTCCAAAATGTATGCCAAAAACTTATAGTAAAAAAGACTTCTCGAATAATAATCGTAACAGTAGGATGGCCCCTCGCCGAATGAAAAAAGCAATGTGGCAAATATAGCAACGCCAGCATATACCCCAACTAGACCGTTAGTTTGCGTTATGTCGTGAGAAGACTTGACTCGTCACTCTAAACGCCCCTAGTCCCTTAAATGATGCTCCCAGGAATCGAGTCCTGCCCGCTTCTGTGTGTTTAAGAATGAAACATGAACCACATTAGAACCTGTCATCGTTTACGCAACGATGCTCTTTCCTACAACACCCCATCGAATCTTCCGCAGCCCGCTGCCAGACGATCGAATGACTTCGCTACCACAAGACGTGGTATCGTTGACGCTGCCAACGCTGACTGCTAGAGCCTCCTGTTTCCCAACTTCTCGACCGATAACATAGCCAGCCCCAAACCCCACCACAGACACAAGAACAACGACACCGGCGCTGACAACCCAAGTGAGAAGGGTGGGAGAGATGGTCGTCTCCTCGGATGGGACCATCTTCTTCTTCTTGGAAGCCCGTGACATCTGCCCGGTCGCAGTGCCGTGCCTGGCCTTGTCGGTAGAAGCGGATCTGGTAGGAGACGCCCGCTTCCGGGGTGGAGATGGCGTCGCTTGCCGTGCACGTTGGGCCCGCGTTTGCTCCGCATCCAATTCCGTCTCCGGAACGAACCGCAGTTCCATGGGCTGGGTGCTGGGTCCCACTCCCGTGTTGGCAGCTCGTTGGGCCTCAGCCTCTTCCTTGGATTTGGGTCTGACGGCGGCAGCACAAGACAGGAGCGTGGTGAGAGATGCTCTCAAGGCAGCATCGTTTTCCTCGCGGACGCCAGGAGACATGAAGTTGGGGACAGCGTTACGAGGCCGGGTCTGAGATCGCTGCGTGAATGAGGGACGAGTGAAGCCACTATGGGGATGGGAAGACATGGCAGACTCGGAGTTGCTCCTTTGTGTTTGAGATGGGGGGTGGGAAAAGGCATTTGGCTGAGGTCGGAAGACGGGTTGATCGGATACCCGCCCTAGCGCGGTGACGTTATCATCACCATCCGAGTCTGCATCTGAGTCCATATCTGCCTCTGGTTGAAGTGGATGAAGACCTTCGGTCGAGCTGGTGAGCACGCGGTCATCCTCGCTCTCGCTTTCGTCATATTCATCTTGGCTGCTGGCTTCGGCGGCGGTGGCGGCGGCGTGGATGGTCGTGGGCTGCTGTGGGAGGGATCTGCTGGGTTGTAAGCGTCGACGACGAGCGTATGGGCCGCCAACGCGAAGTCCAGTAGTGACGATTTCGTCGCCGATGCTCGAGAGAGAAGATGAAGAAGGCTGTGAAGCCACTTCTACCCAGGATTCTATGTCGGTCAATAAGGGTGACTGGGAAAAGGGTGATATCGATGGCATACCATCAAAGCGTCTTTGTTGTGGAAGACCTGGGCTTGACCGTGTCCCATCTCGCGAGATTCTGCTGCCGTGCCGGCTCTGTCCCGTTTGCTCCTCCATGAGTTTTTTTTATTTGTTCAAGTTGATGATGTAGTGATGACTTCGGAGTGTTTTGATAGCAAGCATGAGCACACCAAAGTTGGGCAAGTACGTTAAAGGAGGCAGGCCAAGTGCTAACGAAACGGGCGCTCTTGCGCAATCCCCGCTTATCTGATGATAGTACTTCGTAGGTCGTTATCGACGGGAAACTAGGCGGGTAGCGCTCTCGGTTTTGTTGGGCGGGAAGGGAAGAAGAGAAGAGGCGATGAGTCGGGATACGTTGGAGGGTATGAAAATAATAATAAAAAAAGGGACGAGATGGACAATAAAGGGATAAAGGAGGCTGTGAAGTCAGGTAGTGAGGATGCGATCTCGGGGGCCCTGGTGTCGGTCAGGATGGAGTGCACTCGTGCTCGAGAGAGAGATGCCAAACCGAAACTGGCTTGACTTTTCCTGTCGATAACAAAACGAGTACAGGTACAAAGGCCGGTGGAGTTGATGCAGTGCGCAGTCGCACGGGCGGCTTGTTGGCGTTGCAACGACTCACAGTCTTGGGCACCAGATGTGGTCGCGTTTCTCCCCCGACTCCGCATTGCTTCATGATGACGTTTACAGTTGATCTCGAGCGCTCGCACTGTGACTCAGCGCTGAGGCAGCAGCTCACAAGTATCGCTACCTGGGACCCCGCGTGGCTTGCGCGAACCAGCTTGGTCATGAGCGCCGGGTGGGGGTTTCCCGAAGCAGTTCTGCCCAACAATTCACCCACACTGGCAACCTTGACGCAAAGTTGTTGTAGGACTGCCAACGGCGATCAAACAAAGACAGAGGACCAAAAACGGCAGTGAACATGTGTAGGTAACTTAATACGTGCTCAAGTGGGCATACTCGGTACTCCGTATGCAATATAGATAGCTACGTGGCTGTTGAAAGCCAACTCCTGAACGAGGGTCTGTTTGCTGCTGGAGATGCAGCCCGGACAACATGCATCCCCTGAATCGCAGCAGGGTCGCAGAATGGTGCCATGGATCCTGTGTATCTCCCTGATCTGAATCTACCAAGTCAAGACATGATCCTGGCTCCTCGACTGAGATGGCATCAGCTGCCGTTGCGGGTTCCCGTCTGATCATTGATGAGCCTACGCCAGGGGTGTCACGCTACCTTGCATGACAGGGAAAGTCAGTCAGCCCAACCTTGAGCACATATGCGCAGTTTCAACGGGATGTCTGCGTTAATAAAGAATAATATCCAAGAACAAAGAAGGCGCAAGAAAATGATGAGAAAGAAGAAAGAGGCAAAGAACAAAAATATGCCGATGCGACCAACACCCTGGCACCTTCCGTCTTCTTCCCCGCTTCCGTGACCCCCACACAATCAACTCCTTCCGTCGCGCATACATAAACGTGTACTGTACCTACAAGTCAGGCAAATGTTTGGATGAGCATCATCAAGTTACCATGAACCGGACATGTAACTCCAGCATCACTTCGCCTCCATGGCTGCTCACGTGTACCGTCCGTTGGGCGCAATCATTACTCCGCAATAGATGGATGATGGGCAGGTGCGGGATTCCTTGCGACTGGACACAGCAGACACAGCAGACACACCACTGGTCTGTCTCAAACTCTTCCCAAGCGCCGTCTCCGTCTCTGACAAGACGCCACGCTTTGCATGATGCAACTTGGAATGACGGCTTGATAGTTGATAGGCTACCGTGTTGTTTGGTTTACACATGTCGAAGCTAAGCTCTGTTTGTATCACGATGCAGCTCCAACTAACTCACGCATATTAATACCTAACGGCTTATCAGCCAACAGCAGCAACAACAAAACAGCATCGTACCGTTCAATAAGATAATTCTCTTCTTCGGCCACATACCGCAGGCTGCTGGTGACATTACTTGTCCATGCTGATCATTGTTCTCAGACCAACACGTCAAGAATAGGCCGTGGGGGGTCAACAAGTGACAGGGTCCCCAAGTCCCACCACCCTCAAGACCCTTTTCTTTAAAACAAAGTCGACAAGGACCCTTTCGATTTCTCTCACCCATGTACACGGTAGCTCGCAAATGCAAGATTCAGCGCTCAACGATCCGTCCTTCACCCTGGTTTCGCTTTTGGGTAAAATGCTACATGGCATTTGCAGGAGAATGCTCAAGTTTTTGGTACCGACGTCGGCGTGTTGCCCACTCACCTGCAAAAGCTGGCGTCGCAGTGCAGGTAAGAAAGTGACGTCACTTTTCAGTCTCGCTCGCAGTCGAATGATTCAACGGTCAAGTCGCATGTTGAGAGCGCATTTAAAACGCCCGAGACGTGGGCTCACCGTAAATATGACGGATAAGTCGCAGCAGCGCGTGTTACAGTGAGTTACCTGCAAGTACACAAGTAAAAAGTAAAAATAGAAAAGGAGGATAAAACCTCGAGCGCGTGTAAGCTGTTGACTTATAGAGTAGATCAGAAATATCAAGAAATTGTTGACACGCGGATGAATTACGACTTGCAGCATGGGACTTCCATCTCGTCGGCTGGGTAATGTGCAAGTTTGAAAACTGCAGTTAATTAAATAAATAAAGTGCCATGCTCGCTGTCCACGCAAGGTACACGTACCTCACTATAGGTGAATATGCGTACCTACGCAGTCCCGACTTACCGACCCAACCTCGTCAGTCTTGGCCATCACACCATCCCCCATCAAGCCGAAACGATAGAGCCGCATTAGAACCGAATATGGCTCCGGCACTCGCCAGGAACACTCCGACGGCATTGGATCATCACACCCAACTCTGGCGATACGGAATCGTTGGTGGTTTTCGTTGTGGAGTCCTGATAAGCCTCTCGCCACGGAGTCTGTCACTATCTCATGCATGTTCACACACATACGTTCATCCAATAATTGCCGTAGACGACTCGAGAGGCTATAACGTTGCTGAATATAGGTATCAACTCACTGCTAGTTGGGAGTACTGACGACCATTCAGTGAGTTGTCTCATTCATGGATTGGATGGCCATGCCGAAGCGTCCTTGCTTGAAAGTCACTGGCAAACACAGCACATACATACTCTCACCACCCAGCCAACAAGTTAACATGTGTGTTAAATATCATATTTCCTCCATACAAGAATCATTTCATCTCTGTCTTCAATGCGAATTAACATTAGGGATGCAGGTTCCAAAATCTTGGACCGATAAACAACCCACACTTGGCAGTTCTCGTCTTCTTATTGATTTTCACTCGATTTTTCGAGTTCTTTTGCGCATTATCCAGGATTACTCTTGATCTCTTCAAATTCTTTAATTATCCAAGTCAGTTGTCAGAAGCGACGGTTCAGCGGAGGTTAACAAAGGCTAACTTGTAGGATAAATGCCTGTATATCAACCCGTCTTTATAGATATCAACTGGATCGAACCATCCACAGCTGGAACTCTTAATTTGTCATGAGGAATCACAAAGTGCTTTTATTAATGATGCCAATTCCACTCAGGTCGTTGCTTCTTTTATAGAAATATATCTATTCGCAACTGCTTGGATGCTTTCATTGGAACGGACAGCAAGGACCAGTCAGTGTTAGGTAGGAATACATCCGCACATGAACATGGTCGCCTCCTTGATCCAGCATGAAAGCACTCCCTACGCTGTGTGTGAAAGTCATGCTTATTTTGATCGTATGAATCAAGCAATGATCTGAAGATGAGAGACATCTCTAAGCTTTCTACATAAACAACGGTGATATTGTCATCTTCACAGTGGTGATGTACTCCGTTGTCGTCACGGCGGGTTTTCTGGTCCATGGAGGTCCAACTAATCCAGTGAGCGAGTATCGATTATCTCAGCTCGCAAACTTCAGATGAAGAGATCTAACCTTGACGTCCAACCCATTCACTCATTCTTCAAAGCAATGCCGACATGGGCGTTTCCAACGAGCCAAACCCCAGTGCGGAATCACTCCGACTTTTTCTGGGTGTTGGCTATCAAACAAACGTCAAGGAGAAAGCTGCCTGGCCGTTCTCATCGGTCTGGCATGGTCACTCGAGGGCGGTCCATTGGCAGTTGACTGCACTTTTCAAGTGCTTTGTATGCGAAAGTACTCAATAAAAAGCACATCAACAAAGTTGAAACAAGACATGACAACAGTATGTTATACATTTGAAAGGAGTTGTTTAAAGTATTATATATTGGGCCCCGTTGTAGAATCTATACATATGCTTAAACAGCATTCTTCTCCCTCGCTCATTGTGCTTACCTTCTCGCAAGAGACTCCAACTTCACATCAACAGACCACCGCCTCTTATTGGACAAGATACGAAAGTCATGCGGCCCTTGAGGGCTGAGGCTGAAAACCACCACGGCGTAAGAGGCCGCTCACCATTCTGAGATTCTGTAGAACCACCTAACAATTGCAGTAAATCGGACAAGTTGCCCTTCTGATCTACGGAGTTACATATCAGCTAGGCCCAGTCCTCTACTTTGTCTGCCTTAGAGGATGGGACACGTAACTAATCCAGTGCATTCCCGAGATCTCCTCCGCATTTTGCAGGACTCAGTCAATAATTTTCTCACGAAACCCTCCCCCAACGGACATGTATTCCAAGTGGAAAGTCCTGTAGAGCTTGTTGTTGGACTACGCTTCTCAAAGGAGGGCGCTCTACTCCATCTTCCTTGAGGTCATCTCTAGAACACGAGCAGAATGGATGCCTTACCTTGAAACTCCATTTGACCCCGAAATAGCTGTACCTCCGGGACTGAGGGAGGGAGCCGTGGAGATCACAAGGAGTATGAGAACACCAAGTTCAAACAGTTCCAAAACTCAAACCGGGAATCTCTGTATCATTCTTTTTTCTGCTACGATTCCATTATTTCTACACTACCTTACACTCGCCAGTCCAAATGCCTCAGTATACGCCTCTCTACGCAGGTACATACTCACCCGTACACACAATGTGCAATCTCCAGGGTAGTTGAACACCTCGCCCGCTCAGAAGCAGCTGCGTCCTCGGCTCATAAGTATAACCCGATAGCCTGGGAAGAATGCAGCTGAGCTAGATGGTCCAGAGGATTACGAGGGCTATGGCGTGGTCACGGAGGAGCGTACGAGGCGCCTTAGAGACTCGATACATCATCTACGTTGTTGGAGATTCAGGAAAACCTTTACATGTAATCCGTATCAATTAGAAACTTGGAACGAGAAATAGAATATCCATGATCTAAGTAGAGATGGACATACAAGTCCATGAGAAGCACCCGAGGAACGATGAACTGACTCTTGCGTGATCAGCCTCCCAATGGTTACAGTTGACATGTAGTTGAAGAATGTTCTCAAGCCACTACGATGCCCTTTGGATAGTAGAGCCGGGCACAAATGGTTTATTCGCATATAGTGAAGCGAGATGGTATGGGACATGGGCGCGCATTGTGAGCTGTGAGGCTGATTCGAAGGCTCCTGGAAGTTGGGAGTAAGAGACACCAGGATTTTGACTTGGAGGCGGTAGAGCATAAATGGCTGCTGGCCGCTTTTTACGATCGCATGTCTATATACCGACAAATACATATCGCTACTCTAGTTTTCTCTCGCACGCATCAAGCAATGATACGCCGTTGAGCTGTTGTGAGAATGCTACTTACCAGAGCCATGACACTAAAACAGGCCGTATTCTCAATGCATGATACCTGAACATCTATAACTAGTAGAATAGGCAAGAGTAAACGAGACCATGTTTGTGTCGCTCAAAAGTCAATGTGTAGGGTTGGATGAAGCACAATGTGGTCGATGACACTGCGGTATAGCCGACCGCCTTGGGAATAAGTAGTTGCTGCGTGTAAAAGCCATACTGTCACCAGCAGTCAAATCGTCGATACCCGAGTAAAGCCCTAGGCTTCCCGTCATGATAAAAAAAACCTAATGTGCAAGGTTCAAGTCAAGCGGTAGTGCTTGATAAGCACAACGTGCCTACAGGGCTGCAAGGGGACTCAGGTGCTCCACGACGTAATTGCCCGTAAGGTGACTAAATAGTTTCTACTGTTCCCTAAGAAGAGGCAGCGAAAACGGGGCATCAGCTTTGAAACCCGTTTCTAAATATGCGACTACGGTAATTGAGAGCTCAGCAAGTGCCGATTGGTGAAGAAGACGGACAGCGCGTAATCGGGTTGAAATCAGGTTACTCTTACAGCGAACAAAAATCTCCGTCGTTGAAATTGACCAGTAGCAAAGAGCACATTACTTGACAATCGAAAGACGCTTTGTACATGCCGCGTCCCTGCATTCCATAGCCCGGGCGTCTGGTGATACCCCGGAGCGGCACCCTTGTCGGGGTACTTAAATCGGAGCAGCGCGGGTCTCCGGGGATGGTAGAGGGCCGGGGGGTTGGTAAGCGCCGGGCCGGAAGCTCCAGGGGATTTTCAGACATGGCCGAAGGGTGAGACGGTCCCGAATACGGAGGAGACGCGCGCGGGGAGTGCCGGTCGGGATCGTGCGTCTGCAACAAGTCAGCCCACCAGCGGGGCAACGACATGTTTACGCTGTACAGTGAGTTGGTACTCGGAGCGATCCGGTTGAGCGTCGAGTCGATTGAATACAGGGGACCAAGTATTATGGCCTAGAAGGGGGGAAATATGTTGAGGGAAACAACTGGTAGGGAGTGAGACATGACTGGCCTCTTACAATGAGGCATGGGTGGTCTCAGCTGTATGCCCGACTTTGTATGACACTGTAATTGAATTCATAGAGCTCAATGGCAGTGGCAACATCTGTCACCAGAGTTACTAGATTCTCTATCAGTCATTCATTAAGACAGTCTCTGCACCCCTCGATTCAGGGTCGAGGTGTAGGTCAGCAACTGTCAGCATCAAGAGAACCCTTGAGAAGACATGTGACGGCGACAAGGGCATTTCAGTCTTTGCTCAGAGGAAAACAGCAATTGGCCAATTGACCAATTGACAAAGGGCAAAAATGGCCTTATTCATCGGGTTCATCAGGGATCGGGAGTTGAAAGGGGGAAAGAGATGCAGCACGGCGCGCGAAGTGGTGGCGGGTGGTGACGACGGACGGTTCAGGGTCCCCGTCGCGTTCTTATTCGGAAAAGGTACCTATTGCGAGCGTCCAATTCGGGGTACGCCTGAGGTACCGTGTTTACAACTTGTAGACCGGAGGGGAAACAGGCAGCCAGCAAATTTCATGGACAGGAACGGTGACAGAGAGACGCTGGGAAAACAGGAATCAGCCCATTCTTTGATAGGAGAGGACGCTTATTTGTCAATGGGCAGTCGTATAACATTTGTCGCGTGCGGTGAAGACTACCTACAGAGGAAAAAAGCGTATGAGATGAGAGCCCACATAGAACCAGGGGACCTGGGGGGTCGGCATCGTCCGTAGACAATGGCAGCATTTGCGGGAGATGGAGATGGCCCTGCAGCAACAACAAATCCCATAGGGGCTGAGGAGTCGGTGATGGGAGATCAGTCACATCATGGCCCGTTGAGAAACGAATTGGTACGAATATACAAGCCATGACGAAGACGGAGGCTCTTCCTGCACACGACGTACTAGAGGCGAAGTGAAGATCAGGACCAGAAAAGAGGTGTGGTGGGGGATCTCGTTTGTGTGAGATACGAATACGACCAGCCAATCAAGTGCTGCGCTCAGCCCTTTTAGATTGTTCGGCTCCAGTGCTAAGCTGCCAAGGTGCCAGTGCCGTTCGAGATGGCCAGGCACGCGCATTGAACACAGCAGGGCACACCGCCTGCTGTGCGCCTCAGTAGGAGGGATCAGGTTTACCAGTCTGCAAGACAGCTCTACGACTGTTGGACTCGTACCTTTTCCACAAGAAAAGATACATCTGACACATTCCAATTGAGTCGTTTTCGAGTCGATCGCAAGTATTCGTACCTCGTACTTTTGGCACCTTGTGTTGCTCTCCGTACCTTCAAGTCTCCACCTGAAAACCCCTCCACCACTCGGCAGGTACATCCACCCCTTGTTCCCTTATTTGGACTGGGACGAGACTGGACTTGTCGGGAAAAAACGTCGGGTCGTGGTCGCAATTACATATCAGTTAATCTCCTTCGCGCCTTCTTTCCCTTCATCCCCTCTTCATTCTTATTCTCGACCTCGTCCTCATTCCCAACCTCACCTCCTCCCCATCCTTCTCCTCCCACCCCGTCTTTTGAGTCTCCCAAGGTACTTGGATTGCGGGTTTACTTGGCCTTTACCTGGGTGTATTTGCTTCCTTATCCTCAAACATCCTCCCTCGCCCGCTGCCCCGTTCAACATGGGCTTCATCCAAGAGCTCGCGAGCCACCCGCTCGCTGAGCAGTTCCAAGCTCTACCGCTTGGCTCACAGATTGGCATTGGCTTCGCTGCCTTCATTGTCGTTTCCATCGTTCTCAACGTCGCCAGCCAGATCCTCTTCAAGAATCCCAACGAGCCTCCCGTCGTCTTCCACTGGTTCCCCTTCATCGGCAACACCATCACTTATGGCATGGATCCCCCCAAGTTCTTCAAGGAGAACCGCGCCAAGGTTAGTCCTCCGCCGGAACATTTACACTCTGCCGTTTTCCCCATGCGCCGCTCTTGGTATCAATTGATAGCTGACTGAATGGTCCCCTTTCTCTAGTTTGGCGACGTCTTCACCTTCGTCCTTCTCGGCAAGAAGACTACTGTTGCCGTGGGCCCCTCCGGAAACGACTTCATCCTCAACGGCAAGCTCAAGGATGTCAGCGCCGAAGAGATTTACACCGTCCTCACCACCCCTGTCTTCGGCAAGGATGTCGTATACGACTGCCCCAACGCCAAACTCATGGAGCAGAAAAAGGTTCGCCATACTCGCTCGACCGTATATCTCGTCGAGTCTCTTCCCATACTAACTGGATTCTTTGCAATAGTTCATGAAGATTGCCCTTACCACTGAGGCCTTCCGATCCTACGTCCCCATCATCTCCAGCGAAGTCCGCAACTACTTCAAGAAGAACCCCGATTTCAAGGCCAAGAGTGGCATCGTCGATATTCCCAAGAAGATGGCCGAAATCACCATCTTCACCGCCTCCCACGCTCTTCAAGGAAGCGCCATCCGTAACAAGTTTGACGAGTCCCTCGCCGCCCTCTACCACGATCTCGATATGGGTTTCACCCCCATCAACTTCATGCTTCACTGGGCCCCTCTCCCCTGGAACCGCAAGCGTGACCATGCTCAGCGCACTGTCGCCAAGATCTACATGGATACCATCAAGGAACGCCGCGCCAAGGGTGACGACGACACTGAGCACGACATGATGAAGCATCTGATGAACTCGACTTACAAGAACGGCGTCAAGGTTCCCGACCACGAGATCGCCCACATGATGATTGCTCTGCTCATGGCTGGTCAACATTCGTCCTCTTCTACCAGCTCCTGGATCATGCTTCGCCTCGCCCAGTACCCCAACATCATGGAAGACCTCTACCAGGAGCAGATCAAGGCTCTTGGCCCTGATCTGCCTCCTCTGCAGTTTGAAGATCTTGCCAAGCTCCCCCTCAACCAGGCCATCATCAAGGAGACCCTCCGCCTCCATGCCCCGATCCACTCCATTATGCGTGCCGTCAAGTCGCCCATGCCTGTCCCTGGCACCAAGTACGTTGTGCCGACCTCTCACACTCTCCTTGCCGCCCCCGGTGTCAGCGCCTCTGATCCCTTCTACTTCCCTAACCCCGATCAATGGGATCCTCACCGATGGCTCGAGGGATCTCCAAATGCCCCTTCTATCGGCCGCCCCAACGATGACGACGAAGAGAAGATCGATTATGGCTATGGCCTGGTCAGCAAGGGCTCCGCCTCTCCCTACTTGCCCTTCGGCGCCGGTCGACATCGTTGCATTGGCGAGCACTTTGCCAACGCACAGCTACAGACTATTGTAGCCGAAGTGGTGCGTGAATTCAAGTTCCGCAACCCTGACGGTGGCCACACCCTCATCGACACCGACTATGCTTCGCTCTTCTCCCGACCACTTGAGCCAGCCAACATCCACTACGAGAGGCGCGAGTAAACTGTTTGAAATATTCAAAAGAAATGACAAAACTTGTACATAGACAGCACTGCGACGAGCGTGCTGAGGAGTTGAGAGTATAATGATGAATTGGGCTGGTATAAAAACGCAGTTTTTTGGGTTGCAATGCCGGCAAATAGTCTCGGCGATATATCTATACACCTCTTTAATCAATGAAACCACGTTATACACGAGCAATGAATGAAACTTGTTACATGTGTGTTGCGTATTGCGTATGGCGTATCGTGTTGTCAGAGCCGTCGTACCCAACCCCTGGCTTGGTCAGCCGTCGTATCCGGATCCACCTCCACTTCTTAACTTATTTGGGGGAGACTACAACATGATGACCTGGACAACAATGAGACATTGACAGGTCATCACATCATTGACTCTGTCGCGATGCTTTCACCAGCTTGCAGCTCGGCAGCTTGATTAAGCTTATACATATTTAACTCCCGGACTTTTACGGCAAGCATTAATCTCTGTCTGGTTGTCAATGCACTACACGAGCAGATAGATGTGGAAGCTTTTGACTCCTCGCTTTTCTTATTCAAACATCTTTCTCGGAAAGCTCCCTTCCATCATCGGCAGAGAGTTCAAACTGCCAATCAAGCTTACAATGTCGGAAGAATACGGTCCTCTGGTGCGGCTCTGGGGCATCCACCCATCTCAGCTCCCACCCGCGAGCGCAAGGGGCGAAGACTTGAAGCCGTTTCTCAGCGCGGTGCTCAACGAGGCGCTGCCGTTCATCAGCAACGTCTCGGGGTCGTCGGCCTGGAAGCAAAAGCTCACAAAGACGTTCCCGCACTGCGCCGCGCCGGTCAAGGTCTACGTGCGCACCGTGACGGCCCCGCAGCTCGCGGCCGTGGTGGACAAGCACCACCCGCCGGGCATCGACACCAGGGGCTTGCGCAGCGAGCTGTGGGCGCTGCGGCAGAGCGTGCACGAGGACGCGGCGGAGAAGGGCACGGCGTCGTGGGGCGAGTTTGTGCGGTGCTTCAAGGAGGAGCACGCGGTGGCCGAGGTGGCGTTCACGCCGGGAGTGCTGGGGACAAAGGTGCACCGCGCGTGGGACTGCGCGGGCGTGACGGTCGAAGGTGTGGACGGGGCGGCGTGGACGGACCTGACGCTCAAGAGCGAGGAGTCGACTCACCAGCTCCCGGGACCGCTGAGCAAGAGGGTGTTCCCCGTGGTGCAGGTCACGGCGGCGACGGTCCGCGAGGGGAGGAGGGAGTTTGTGGTTGTGCAGATCATGGCTCGGCCGGGAGACGACGAGGAGAAGGGGCCAGGAGGGGTGGTGAGGGCGGCGTACTCGAGCGTCGAGATAGTCAAGGAGACGCCAGAGGGGAAGATTGAATGGGTCATGGGGACGGCGTCGGACGCAGGAGGTTACCTGCCTACGTGGGTGCAGAAGATGGCGGTTCCGGGAGAGATTGCAAAGGATCCAGACCTGTTTCTGCGTTGGATCGCGGATGAGCGGGAGAAGGGGAGCAGTGAGATTCTTTGAGCTGGTGAAGGTTCAAAAAGCAGAGGCGGTGTTGAGCACCAAAGACTCCAACGACCACTGGTTTGTATTTATTGTTAGTTATAGGCATGAATAGAAAAAACAGACAAAAAATGAATCGTCGTATGACAGGAATTATCCTGTGATAAACCCCTAGGGGGACTCGAACCCCCAATCTTGAGATTAGAAGTCTCACGCCTTAACCATTAGGCCATAGGGGCTGTTGGATTGTTGAGATCCGTCCGTGAATTTTGTGTCTATACCACCGTGACGAGGCGGCTGTGCGCGATTCGCTACCTTGGGCATTACCTCAACCTCCGAAACGAATCATAAAGATGAGAAACATGTTATTGAGGAAAGAGGAAAATCGGTTCTTGATCCCGTGAAGTTATTTTCAAGCCCAAACCCCCAAATTCAGGATGAAGTCCTTCTTTTCCTGGACAAATCACAATTAATCAATTGGTTTCCATAGAAATGCAAACTGTTACACTGAATCCGTGACCTGTAAGCTGGAGCATCTACTATAGGTTAGGCACATGAGCATGCATACCCAAACGTCGTGTTATAGCATCGACGTAAACACCACGCGTGAGGAGGCCCCAAACCTGAACATTATTGGTTTTGTCGAACATTCACATCAGCTACGAAGTAGCAGCCACGCATTTGAAAATGCCCCTGCGCAAACCCGGAGCTCTACTCTCGGTCTGTACAGGCAGCCGCACTGGAATTAAGGTGCTGGAGCAGAAGACCCGGTGATGGGATAATTGGCGTGAATCTGTGCTGTTCATCTCATCGTTTTCCCGCACTCACTCGTATGGTGAACAGTCTCGTGAGGGGCTGGACCAGCTCACTACATGACGAACAAAACTTGTTGTTCACATCAACGCAAAGACGTAGTCGTCATAGTAAACGATGTGAGTTGTAGGTATGTTCCGAGCATATATATCCCACGCTGCTCTCCTAGAACCCCTAATACCGTACACATTACATTCATCGCACACTGACTCAACCTAATCCTCACTCACTTCCCCCCCCTACCCAAAAAAACAATGTCCGACTTTCGCGCAAAAATGGTCCAAGACTGTCGCCGCCTCATCGACGTCGACCTGCAGCACGCCCGCCCCGTCCGCGTCATCTCAGCCGACTGGACCGCCCTCGCCCAGAACGAGACGGTCCTGCTCCGCGCGAGGGCCAGCACCTTCAACCAAAAGTACGCCATCGACCTCGAGGACCCGAAGCTCAGGAGCACCCTGAGGGTCATGGCGTCGTACGGCGTGACGGGGTCGGCTTACCTGAACGGCGTCTGCTACGCTTTTGCAAGAGGCAGGTAGTTGTGCATGCAGTTTTGAAATGATACTTGCTAACTACTTTTCCTGAAATAGTTTATCGAAATCGCTGATTGGACAAGACCTTTAGAGGAGAACGAAGAGTCTCAGCTTGGGGATATCTATGGTTCAGCGGATTGCCTGCTACTAAAAGGTTACACAGTACTATGAAAGGCAGAGTCAGTCAGCAATGGAAGGTATATTTGGGTTTCTCATAGTTGCGAGGTATCCTCTGTCTCAATTTCACGAGCGAGCGGTTTGTTGGCATCATTCCTTGGATGCTATGCATTTTGCACTCCTACCTAGGCTCAATTACATAGGTAGGTTATTGAACTGCTTAAGAGGACCGTACAACAAAACCTTAAAACTAACAGACATTCACCAAATTGCTCCAGGATATAAATAAATTTTCATCTTTTGTTGGCTTCTCATTTTCCGGTTCTCAATGCAAATGAACCAAGCTAGAAAGGCTGTTAAATGGCGGTGCCATATCCTCATCACGTTGAAGTGAGCGTCATTGCGCAGCATAAAGTCTATCATACATATAAATCATCACACATAATTCCAGGCTTCCAAACAAACTTTTTCCTCTTTACCGAGGTGACCCTTTTCCCAGCAGTCGTATTCTCATTCATACCCCTTTTGAGCCTTTTCTTCCTTTAGTGGTGGAACAGGCGGATGTTCTGCTCAACAAACGTGATTCCCAGCTTCTCAGCAGTCTCGAAGACGGGACCATCGTTCTGGCTGCCACCAGGAGCAGCAATGTACTTGGTGCCTGAGCGGGCAACGCGGAAGACGTTGTCGATGAAGGGGAACTGCAGTCAGGTTAGTCTCAAGGCAGTTCTCACATTGTGCTTGGGTAAACTTACAAAGGCGTCGCTGGAGACGCACACATCCTTCAATTGCTTCTTCCAAGCCGTACGCTCCTCGGTGGTAAAGGCGGCAGGAACTTCCTCGAAAACGGCCTCAAAAGCCTCACGCTCGGGGCCACCGTCGGGGAGCTCACCACTCACGAGCAGATCAATGGCGTTGCTCTTGTCGGCGCGCTTGGTGCCCTTCTTCCACTTGATGCCGAGAACGCGCTCGTGGAAGCGCATCCACCAGTTGTCGGCCTTGTCACCAGCGAGACGAGTGCAGTGAATGCGAGACTGCTGGCCAGCGCCAAGGCCAATGACCTGGCCTTTGACAGCATAGCAGACAGAGTTACTCTGAGTGTATTTGAGAGTGATGGTGGCGACAGTGAGATCGCGAGCAGCGCTCTCGGGGAGGGAAGGCCCATCCTTGGGGGTAATGATGGTGTTAAAGGACTTGGGGGAGATTTCGACATCGTTGCGGTGCTGCTGGAGGTTGATGCCGTAGACGGTGCGAGTCTCGGTGGAAGGAGGGTTATACTCGGGATCGATCTGCAGGACAAGGTATCGGCCGCCCTTCTTCTTCTTGAGGATCTCAAGAGCAGCATCCTCGTAACCAGGAGCAATCACACCATCCGAAACCTCCTTGGAGATGATGCTGGCAGTAGGAACATCCACGATATCACTGAGGGCAATGACGTCACCGAAGCTGCTCATGCGGTCGGCACCTCGGGCACGAGCATAGGCCTGAGCGAGACCAGAAGTCTCGATGCCGGCAATGTCATTGACAAAGTAGACCTTGCGCTCCTCCTCGGTAAGAGGAAGGCCAATGGCAGCACCGGCGGGAGAAACGTGCTTGAAGCTGGCAGCGGCAGGCTTACCGAGAGCCTTCTTGAGCTCCTTAACCAAAGGCCAGGCGTTGAGGGCGTCGAGAAGGTTGATGTACCCCGGAGAACCGCCCAGAACCTTGAAGGGAAGCTGGCCCTCGGGGAGGAAGGCGGCCGCAGGCTTCTGGTGGGGATTGGCGCCGTATCGGAGGGCCATGTACTGCTCGCCGTTACCGGCGTACTCCTTGCGGAAGAATTGAGAGATGGCAGCATCGTAGTCGGCAGTGTGCTCGAAGGCCTTGAGGGCGTAGCGGTTGCGGCTGGCCTCGGAGATCTCGCCCTTCTCAAGCTCGCTCAAGAAACCGGCATAGTCGTTAGGGTCGCTGAGGATGGTAACTCGCTTGTGGTTCTTGGCGGCGGCGCGAATAAGGGTGACACCACCGATATCAATTTCCTCGACAGCCTCGGGGATGCTGACATTGATCTTGGCGACTGTGTCCTTGAAGGGGTAGAGGTTGCAGATGACATAGTCAACCTTGTTGATGTTCTGGTCAGCAAGGTCCTTCTCGTCGGAAGCCAGGTCGCGGGCGAGAATTCCAGCGTGAACGGCAGGATGCAGAGTCTTGACACGGCCAGCAAGCATCTCGGGGGCCTTGGTGATGGCGGAGACGTCCCTATATGACAAGTTGTTAGCATATTGAGTGAATTTCACGAAAACCTCCCGAGTACGAAAAACTTACTCGACAGGGAAGCCGGACTCGCGAATCATCTTAGAGGTGCCACCAGAGGCAAGGATGCGGACATTCTGCTGGACGAGACCCTTTGCCAGGTCCAGCAGACCGGTCTTGTCGTAGACGGAGACGATGGCAATCTTCTGCTGAGACGACATTTTGGAGTAAAACTGCTCTTAGAGAAGGAATTAAAAAAGAGGGAAGGCAATTGGAGTCGTTGGACCGTCGGCAAGAAGGGGAAAAAAAGTTTGGCGGGGTAACTTGGAGGGACCGGGGAGGGGTCGCAAGATCGGACCTGTTCCGTTTTGATCCTGAGCCCACCATCCGTTTATAACTGTGTGCTTTGAGCAGCTGAGCAATAAGATATGGTCCCACCGCGTGTCACCTGATTAAACGGTACTTTCAAGACGGTAGTTTGAATAGCTTGTGACGGTCAGTCTATCTTTCTCAAGGTGAGATGTCGAGAATTTGGACCACGACCACCAACATTCAGCGCTCTTTCTGACCAGGACCTCTTCACTGAGCCTCCAAAAAAGGCCAATTATATTGAGCCTGTCCGATTAAGTCGACATCGCTTACGACGCTGCCGAAATGCGAGGAGCGAACCCGAGGCAGGTTGGCACCGTCTGCCAGCGCTGCTCCTTTGCGCCAGCACCAACCTCCAGCCAAGCTTTCATCCGGCGAGCCCTCCTCTCACAAACTCGACATATTCGCACAGCCAATGCGAAGCCGATAGGTGTGCGGTGGGTTGCCACCGCTTCTTCCGTTCCCGAGTCATCAAAATCCTTCCGATCGAGCGTGCCAGAGAATCCGAGCGTACCCAGGGAACTGCTGAACCCGGCCCAGCTGGCCAAGGCCGTCGAGGATGCTAGGGACAAGTTCTTGTCTGTTGACGGAATCCCGGCCACGCAATTGACTGCGGCGGCGCTGGGAACATGCCTAAAAGCTGCCGAGGCTCTGCAGCCGCTGGTGAGGAGGGCTCAAGCGCAGTCGAAAGCTTCAACATCAAAGCTGAGGTCGTTGAACGCGGGGAGAGGCGGTGCCAACTCGACTACCGACGTTGAGTTGAGGGATAGCGTCAGCAAAGTCTCTTACTCGGCATATAGCATCATCAACCATCCCAATGTCGAGATCACCCCCTCGTTCTTGGAATTATACGTCGTCATCCAGGCGGCTCTTGGCCGTCCCGAGTCCCTCCCCACTGTCCTGGAGCTCTTCGCTACCAAACCGCAGCCCGTGGTAAAGGACGGTGTGATCCAGTATGCAGCCCGAAGGCCTAATGCTGTGGTGCGAGCCATCGAGCCGGACGTTGCAAACATGGCCCTCGACACTGCTATAGATGCGAGAAATCTGGATTCGGCCCTCGGCATCGTCGAAGCCTCCTTCAGCCTACCGGCCTTTAAACGCCAAAAGCTGCTCAAACATGGCACTACTCCCGCGTTGGCACTTACTGCACTTCCCTTTGGCATCTTCGGCTTGGCTTCAGGGTATGCTGCTTATTGGCAGAATACTATGGACATTGTGACAGCGACAGGCATCGGTGTTGCAGGCATTTCCGGCTACTTTTTCGTAGTAGGGTCAATGGGTATCATCGCCAAACTGAGCCACAAGGACCACATGAAGCGTGTGACCTGGGCACCGGGTACGCCACTACGGTACCGATGGTTGAGGGAAGAGGAACGAGCGGCAATGGATAAGATTGCGTGTGCTTGGGGCTTCAAAGAGCCGTGGCGGCATGGAGAAGAGACGGGTCCTGAGTGGGAGGGATTGAAAGAGTACATGGGCTATCGACAGATGATTCTCGACCGTGTCGAGTTTATGGAGGGAATGAGCTAGTCTCTCCTGGTTGTTTCTTGAAGCATGTAGAATATCTAGTCCCGTGTAAAATAGAATTGAGCAGCTCCCATCTGACAAGCTGTGTCAACGGCCATGAAGTCCCCAGCAACAATCATATCATACCGCTTGAATGTCTAATTGAGATTGTCAGACCCAATACCTCAATATGTCAAACTCAACGTTGCAAGACCATGTGAAGGTAGCTAACCTCTAATTTCATGACTCCCCTTTCATGCTCTCAACATGGACGCAAGCATGCGGCACAGTCGCCTTCCTGAAATGTCATGGTTAAGAGTATTGACGAGACAGGGGGATCCCTTGCTTCTTCATTTCTACCTGCATCTTGGACTTTGATGAAGAAGCGAATCTTGATCCTACTGGTTGGAAAAGACCTCAGTTCGGAATGTGCCTCTAGACCGAGCCCAGGAAGTGGAAGAGACTTGTCCGCTCAGGGCGTTGGTCAACATCGGAGGAGTTCATATTCGCTCTGTTGGAATACGACGGTCTGCACAAGTCTAGCTACTGTTTGGGAAGCTGATATATCAAGTCACTTGTCCTTTTATAAACCAAAAGACGCACCTGGGGCTCCGGGCCATGCCATTGTTGCATGTGATATGCTCGGGAAAGTTATCGCACATTCTACTACTGTTCAACGTATCGTGAACTTCTCCTCTACACCACTTTGTCTCCCATCCATCCATAACCGGCCGTGTCGTCCTTTACAATGAAAATCCTCCTTCTCCTAATCTTTCTAAAATGCCTTAGTTTTGTGGCCGCCCAAGCCAACGGCACCATTTACTCCGGCATAGTTCCCGATGATCTCAATGGCTCCAACTTCACCTACCCGTACCAGGTGAAGCTGTTCACGTTTGAGAGCCAAATGGAGCAGCTGGAGATGGCCTTCATGGACGTACAGCCACCCGGCAAGGCAAACGGGAGAACTGCCATCCTCCTCCACGGAAAGAACTTTTGCGGTGCTACTTGGGAGGGCACCATCGAGGCCTTGACAGCCGAGGGATGGCGGGTGATTGCCCCCGACCACATCGGCTTCTGCAAGAGCTCCAAGCCCGCAGGCTACCAGTTCAGCCTCCACCAGCTTGCCTGGAACACAAAGGGTCTGCTCGACGCTCTCAACGTCAGCGCCGTCACCATTGTCGGCCACTCCCTGGGCGGGATGCTCTCGGCGAGGTTTGCCCTGCAGTATCCCGAGGCGGTGGAGGATCTCGTCATGGTCAACGCCGTGGGATGGGAGGACTATGTTCAAAAGGGCGTGCCATACATCAGCGTCGACGAGACGTATGACACCGAGGCGGCTTCGAGTTACGCCTCCATCAAGGCCTACGAGAAGGTCGCCTACTACGTCAACGAGTGGGAAGACGCCTACGATACCTGGGTCAACATGCTGGTCAACATCTACCACGGCTCCCAACGCGAGAACTACGTCAGGATCCAGGCGCGCATCGTCGACGTCGTCCTCACACAGCCAGTTGCCCACTACTTCCAGGACATCCAGGCCCGGACTCTGATCATGGTCGGCGAGAAGGACGTCACGGCCATCGGATCGACCTGGGCTCCCGAAGAGGTGGCCGAGCAGCTGGGCAACTTTACGGCCCTGGGAAGAACTGTTGCTTCCCAGATACCGGGGGCCAAGCTCTTCAGGTTTCCTGATCTCGGACATGCGCCCCAAATCTCACAACCGGATCGTTTTCACAGGGCGTTACTGGAGTTTCTGAGCCAGCGCCAAGATTGACGAAAACAGGTAGGATAAGGTGACCGGTCTAGTTGACGAGTAGATACATGTCTTGCAGTAAGTCCCAAGAATAAAAAAGAATGCGAAAGGGAAACAAGAGGAAGAAAGGCAAAAAGAAGAGGTCACGGTGGGGATCGAACCCACAATCTCCTGATTCGTAGTCAGACGCCTTGCCATTGGGCCACGCGACCATTTCAATGACAATTGGGCAGGTTTTGCAAAATATGTAGCTTATGCAAAAGGGCGTATGTTTGTTTGGTTGGTTAGATGGCCAAGACCGTCTGGCTGGGTTGTTTTAAAAGATGGAATCAAATATTTGATGCGTGCTATTTCTGGATCTGTTGAAATAAAAGGGTTGATGCTTCTCTCTGTTGTCCTGGAATCATCGTCTTGGTGTGAGAAGTATTCTATGGCCGTGGGTATTGCCTGCTTGAGTTTTTCAGCATTATACTCTGAGCTGTCATCCAAATATTCCCATCATTCATCTTCACTTCGAATATAAGCTTCTTCCTTCCTTAGGTAAGGTTGTCTGACCCAGAACAACGTTCGAGTTGCCATGCTTCTCGTTGATTCCGGGCTCGGGATTTGTACGAGAGTATCCATCATAGTAGGACCACTTCTCATCCAGAATATTCTTATCAAAGAGGATAATCACAAACATTTCAAACAATGACCTATCTGAAGAGTTCTTCGAATGTAGCTGCCTGGAGCGTCTTTACCAGTGGAAGACGCAAAGGGAAGTTTACACGGATGAAGCTTGTATAAAGACGAGATACGCAGGAGTGTTGACCGGCTCAAATGCCACTGCAGGCGCAACTGCAAGGCAGGTAAACAACTGTGAATGTGTGTTGTTTGTGCAGTAGCAAACGTCTCTTGGACTTGCACGTCCTTGTTTTTGTTGTTGTTGCCGATAGCACCACGACTGTGAATCATTGCCCATGTAAACTAGATACTTGATATCCAAACATAATTCTCGATGCCGTGATTTCATCTTTTTCCAAGATAACTTTCTTAAAGGCAATCAATCCCTTCTTAACTTTCATTTCATAAATGTCAGTCTCATACAAGTCGACGTATTGGTCTCGCTATTTTGGTATATCAGCGCTAGCCATTTCATACACAACACTCCTAGGTCACTTGAACAGCCGTATGAGCTCGCCCTTGCTCTCAGTCCATCATGGGATCGTCGGCGGACAAAAGCAAATTTGTGGATAGCATGATCCAGCTGCCACCTTCAAACGAACCGCGTGGCCCTCCTCGGGCTATTTACGAGTTCAACGAACCCTCTGGCACCTCTCGCGCCTACGTCCTGGAGACAAAGTCCCACCCTCCCATCAAACTACATTTCATTTCTGCTCAAGATGCGGTAGCCGGGTCGTTTGAACCTTCTCCAGGGCTCAGATTTGTCGGTCCAGAGATGAACAAATATCTCAAAGGGGACCATCTCAAAGGGGATGACAAACTCGAGGCTCATTTCTATATCCTGATCCCGGAGCAGCCTCCCCACGTTGCCCCTGATGACTCAAAGGTCATGGTCACTGTAGGGCCTGGAGGAATCCCATCTCAGTACGGACCTGACGGACCTTATGTCTGGGTTCGAAACCAAGACGATGAGGCCGTCATGGAGTTTGAACCCCCCAGGCAAGGCACTCTCACGGTTCACCTGAGCACCCAAACCATCTTCAGGTACTTCGATCCGGACCTTCTACCACCAGTTGTTCCAAGCCTCATTCTTGGCTTGCAGCCCTCTCCCCAAAACGTCCTTGACACTCTACGGATCGAGATCTCGCAGCAAGGGTACCCTGACTACTTGTCCCTGCATATCAGGATCGTGGACGCCCATTCTGGCTGCAAACCTCCAGAAGGGGTCCAACCGTATCTCTATAATGTTTTGCCAGTTAAAAATATGGGCTCAACCATACAAGATGCGCCAAATGATGGGTTCGAGGAGTGTCATAGTTATCTCGTCAAACTGACCTATTTGCGACCTATAGGCTATCCAAAAATCCTCAAGGGAGGAGCCAGGAGGCGGAGATGGGAGACTCCTCCTGACTCAAAGGCTCGAGGGGGGAAGTCATCTGGAGAAGACTTGGCTTAGCAGAGATGATGAAGTCATCTTGCGATATTCATTCTGGACAAACTGTAATGGAGATAGAAAGAAAGGATAGGACTGGTTGCCTCAACCAATTCATAATACATTAATCCCCGATTTAGATCTTCATTTGTTAAGTGATGACCCAAGTCAGATTCTATGTAAAAGCACTTTTATATCTCGAGCCAGAGAATTACCATGCAGAACAAACGGAGGCGAACCGCAACCCGGATGAAATAGAACACTTTTAAACCGCTGACTGTTCGTCCGAACAGTCCCAACACGGCGTTCGTTCCAACGCCCAACTGGCGACAAACACCACGACACAAACCCTTTTGCGAGATCTATATTTCTAGCCGTCACAGTTGCATCCCAACCTTCTCCCACACCTACACACCTTCACCACCTCGACCGCCGCAACGCAACTTCGAGGCACGAACACCGACAGGTATCAAGATCCATCCTTAAGACTAATCCCCAAGTCCGTCAGCATGGCTCCCATCGCATACTCTGGTACCCGTCCTCTAACCACTGTGCCTAGGCGCCCGAGGACCTACTCCCTCCCCGCTCGTGCCCCCCGTCTCCGTCGTTCAGACGCCTTCACCGAGAAAGACTTTCCGAGCGTCAGCACGCCCCTGACCATGGCGGACTACACCTATTTTCCTAGGTGCCCAACCCCCATGAGCTCGGAGTCTTGCGAGCGCCGAGTTTCTGACGAGGACAGCAGCGAGACCCAGACCCGTGTCGTCGACGACGGCGCCGCTGTCGTTGAGCGTGAGGGCGTTGCCGTCCCCAAGGAGCAGCAGGCCGGCCAGGTTGTTGCCCTCACCGGGCTTGCAACTGACCACGCTGAGGATGAAGGTAACCAAGACCACATCACTCCTCGTTGCGGTTCAGCTCCTAACTTTTCATCCCTCCACCCAGACGACCACTTCATCATCACCCAGGGACTCTCCCTCCTGAACCAGCCCTACACTCTCCCCCCCAACGCTCAAGCTAACCTCCCTCACCACTCCACCCTTACCAAGCGTCCCATCAGCGACTTCGTCTCCCCTCCCATGAATCAAGCTGGCAACACCTGCTCCCGGGAGCAAAAGTCCGATGCTGAGCAGCAGTCCTCCGGCCAAGCCCAGACCCCTCAGCAGGCTCCCCGAGAGGGAACTCACCTCTTTTGCAAGCACGCCTGGATTTTCCCTTGTTATTGCAGGACCCCCCTCAAGCCCGATGGCCAGGGTGATTACTGCGACCGCTGCTGGGCTGGTGAGTGCGAGGGGCCTCCTCCTCCCGGCTCTGGAGTCACCAGGTCTGAGCCCCGCGAGCCCGAGAGTGACCCTTACCCCAACAGCTACTATGCTGCCCGTCGCTGCACCTAGAGCAGGGAGCATTACCTGAGAAGTTGTGGTGTTGATTTCGTGGTATGAAGCCAGCTATGGAAGCGTTTAAGCAAGAGAACAGAACTCAGGACTTCATTCGTTTACAGCAAGTTTTCCTTTGTCATAGCTCTGTCTATAAAGACATAGTTACTTAAGTCCGTCACTCACTCACCCCTTTGTAGTCTTCGTTGCTTGGTGACACATTTTTATATTTAACTTCATGAGCTCGAAATGGACGAGTCTCTAGGCTCTACATATCATCTAAAAGACATTGCCAGGCCAGCAGGGTGCAGATACACTCAATACAACAGAGTAACAGAATAAAAAACTTGTCAAAAACGTCCGCCTACTTCCGATAGGCAACCATAACTCCTTGCTCATAATACTTTGAAACAAATGATTCCATCTTCCCCCAGTCCAGGGGAAGAAATACTTTTTCATCCCTGATCAGCTCAAGCTGAGCGTTAGACAGAGGTAGCCCTTCTCACCCACAGAGCCGAGCCCTCATAGTCGGAATCTTTCTCGAGACGTTTGTTGGCTCTGTAGAGTTTCAGCCCCAGATCATACTCCTCTCGCTGTATTTCTGCCAGCTCTTCCTTCAAACCCTCCACCTTTTTCTTCTCAATCTCCCTCCTGCGCAGGACCTCCTCGCTCGACATCAAGCGATCCGTCGGCATGAGCTGTGTCATTTGTCGGATACTCTTATTAATGTTCAGGCGGCGATGGGCCAAGCTTTCAAGACGGGCGTTGAGGTAGGCCACGCGATCGCCAGCTGATAGTTTTTCGGGGGGTACAGGTGGCAGCTCTTTGGCACCCGACGCGGGTGAGCTCGGATGCTCAGTAGAGCGCTTGTCGGCATCGCGTTGCGGACTCGCCATGACGCTGGACTTCATTGAGATGACGATTGGGTTTTCCACCGGAGGGGTGACGGCGCGCTCGCCTCCGAGAACGGGCCTCCTACGGTCCATCACGGAAGGAAGCTTTGGAGTAGCCGGCAGTGGCATCGGGGGTTGTTCCTCTTGGTCCAGTTGAGGGGAATCTGGCAGCACCGTATTGCACGTCGTAACGCTGAAACGAGAAGGCGGCTGCACCCAGGGATCCTGAGGATTGAAGGGACTTAATGGCGAAGCCGTCGACAAGTGAGGGGCAAACGTTGCGACACTCTCATCCGTGTAGGCAGTGTACTGGGAACTTGCCGTTGAATCATGTGGATTCTGAGTTGGAACATAGGTCGAAGGGGACGGTTTCCTCCTAATAGCTCTGTCGGCTTCAGGCAGATGGCGAATAGGGAGGGGCAAGTTCTCAAAAGCATGATGTGGCGGGACAGGGGCCTGAGACTGCGAAATTGGGGAATCATTATACGGAGGACTGGGGTATGCGTGGGAGGCAGGCCCATGCGAAGAAGGCTCGGGAGAAGGTGTCTTGGAAGAGTCCTTGAGCTTCTGGTTGGACCTGGAGGGTAGTAATCTACGAACAGTAGCAGCTGCCGTGTTGGACGTTTCAGGCGATACACGATCAGGGCGACGTTCGAACCTGGTGGGCTTGCGCTGGATGGGAAGTGGTGCGGCAGCTAAATCGTCCCGGACAGGGTCTACCATGGGCGCACGGCCGCTGGCACCCTTCCACGGGGGACGAGTCTCGATGGGCTCCGTCTTGCCTCTGGTGAACTGCCGCATTCGCTGGCCCAAGGTGGGAGCAGCGTTACCAGATCGGTGAACCTGGGGGCCGGTAACACTCGTGGTGACGCCGAACACTGGACGACCAGTCAGAGAAGCCTCATTTTGGCTTGGGTCGGCTTCCCAAGGATGCATGGCCTCACTTTGTGGGTCTCGAAGCCTGTCCTTGGATCGCGATTCCCTCAGATTTGAAGCAGCCTTGTTCATTTCAGCCCGCTTCTCACGACGCATTGTCGGGATGTGGCTCGGCGGCCCTCGGTGTGGCGGCGGGTTGACCGAGGAGCCATGGAGAAGCTCTCGCTGAGATACATCGGCGTCATCGTCAATTGGTGACACATCCTCGTGATAATTTCTGCAGGCGAAGCATTGTATTAGCCATAGCACGCCGTATATAGACCACTTCATTGAGCTGTCGGTGATGAGACTGCGTGTTTGGTGTTGTTGAAAGACGCGAGTCGGGGATACTGGAGCATGAAAACTCGGGTTCGTTGACTTGACACTTGGGAACAAGACGCTCTCTTTGAGAAGGGTACAAAGCCGTTGGACCAAAAACAAAGGCTGATGGCCAAGAAATTCGTGGTTGAATAGCTGCAACAAAGAAGTCGGACTCACCCATAATCTTCAGCTCCAAACTCGGGTGAGCTGGGCGGGGAGATGTCGATACCTGCGGGACGGCGGTACATCTTCTTCCCTCTGGGCTTGGTAGGCACGGCTGGCGGTTCGTGGTCGTCCTCGTCATCCACGTAAACAGAGGAAGCTGGTCGCCAGTTGTAAGGGTTGACTCGTAGGGGATTCCGAGGCGGAGGGAGTTTGGCGGGAGGAGCTCCTTGTTCGTCTGCGTCGTGGGGAGGGGAGCTGCGGTCACGGGAACTCAGTGTCAGCGAAGCTTATACCACGCGATTATACCGCAGTTACACGTGGAAGCGATGGTAGGATGGATGTTTGGTTATTTGTGAGGGAAGGAGAAATCACGGCGTCGTGGTCATGGTCGGAGTCGTGGTGGTATTGCCAGACAAGGCGAAAGCGAAAGGGAAGGATCTAGGACCCTGGATGCACCCGCCCTCGTTCATGCTGGACCCAGGTCGAGGATCCATTCTGACCAGCTGAAAGGCTGGAGGCCATAGGCTGGTTTTGATTGCCGAGATGAAAGAGACGAGCTTGATATGGACAGAATGACCTGGTTGTGCACCGTATGCGGCATTCGTCGAGTGCTGCGCCAACATGCGGATCCCTCATCAGCGTGCATGTGCATGACACACACTATTGACGCTCTCACTGTCCCTCATCCATTCACTCACACCCATCTTTCTACGGGGAGAGGCTGTGCTACGCCGGCTTAGATGCGTGACGGCATGCAGGTGCTTGGCACATTTTGCACACTAGCAGGGTCACGCCAGCATGAACGCACACCACCGAGACATGCCGGCAAACAAAAGGGAAAAGAAAAAGAAGAAGGGAAATTTGCTTACAGTTGACGTTGACGTTGATGTTGTTGACTCGAAGGTGGCCGAGGGACCGTCTTTCCACGGCGGATTTCGTACCTGGAGGGGCTGCTTTGAATGCCGAGACCGTTTATGCGATTATCGAAATCGTTTTGCCAAAATGTGCGCTCGTCGATTTCGTCGAGATTGCTCTGCTGGCTCGAGTTGTACCGGTGATGCGACTGTGTTTGTTGTTGCTGCTGCGAGGACGCGAGTTGGGAGCGAAATGCCCTCTTCTTGAGACTTGGGGGAGGCACCAACTTGGAGGGTTGGGAGCCTGGACCTAAGCCGAGGCCAGTGCCAGAGCCAGTGCCAGCAACCACAGCACCGCCATTCATGGTCTTTCCGCTGTCCCACTTGGCGGGCATGTCTGATCAACAAGTTTTACGCAGTTGTCGCTGACTGGCTGATAGCTGTCTGTGCTATCGAGGTTATGGTGTCGCAGAAACTGCTTGGTGCTGCCGCCGGTTATTTTTGGCTGCTTGGAAAATAGGGCTCCGACTGCTGGGCTGACGATGAGCCCGCTGACGGCGTCGATTGTCTTCAGGTCCAGGGGAGTCTCGGGAATGGCGGAACAGGGATGTTGGTCTGTGGCGAAGAGAATTGGTAGAATCAATGAGTCGCGGCTGTTTTTTGAGTAGGTGCTTTTGTTTCTTCGTAGTTGCGATGAAGTTGTCTGTTTTTTTATGTTGACAAAGGGAGTGAACGAAATGATCGAGTAGAAGGACGAATGTGATTGAATGAATGGAGATACGAGTATCAAGTACCAAGTACCGAGTGCAAAAGACACGAAGAAGAAAAATAGGTACCTAGCGAAAACAACAACACAAAAAATGCAGGTACGTTGAAACACACAGATGGTGAGCTGTTGGCACCAGGCCCGAAGAAAAAGAGAGCACGTAGGAAAAACAAAGAAACAAGAAGACGGCGATGAGCAGCTCAGGTCATTTTATTAAGAAACAACCTAACGTGTGACGCTGGCCGTTGGGTCCGAGTCAAATACTTCAATTAATTTAAATCATTGGAGCAACCTGCATGGACTCTTGTCTGATTTCTCTTTGTGAAGGAGAACCAGAACCAAAACCAGAACCAGAAACCGTTGCACTGCACCGAGCTACTGTAGCAAGGACCGCGCGAGTAGAGCTGGACCCTGTCCGTGGCCAGTTGCGCTCTGGCTTCCTCCCCGGAAGTCTGTCGGCTCCTGGCAAATGAAGCAGGGAGCCGACATGGGAGCGTGACGGGGTTTGTTGACTTTGCTGGCACTCTGTCGAATGCCGCCAGCCAACCAACCAACCGCACGCATCCAGGTATTCAGAGGCCACGCCACGCAGTTCCATGGGGTTTGATTCTCGGGTGGCTGTCGGCCTGTGCCTTGTGCTGGCCGCGGGCGCATAAGTATTGTGGCCGTGGGCGCCAAAATCCCCATCAGATGGCCAAGCGCTGCGGCATCGACGTTTGGCTAACGTGAATTGACTGGCTAGGATTGTGTAGAATCGAGAACAATCAGGCGCTCTTGACGATGCTTACGCCGACGCCAACGGGGACTCTGGAAATGGTTCACGCCTTAATTTATGTTTGTTGTTGCTGTCTAGGCCCTGAGGTGCCATTTGCCTCTTCCACAGCATATGGATTGGTTATTCGAGCAGCTCCCTCGCTGGTGTCGACCACCGAGCTAACCAACTGTCTAACGAGTCCATCCCCGGCCACAGACAATCGTCCCCCCTTGCAAGTTCCAAAAAAAGAGTTTTCGCACTCTTGCCCCCGGCCGATAGTAACATGCCGACTGCTACGATGCATCTGATACATTTTCGTCCTGACTGCTCTCCAGCCTCGCTGTCGGGATATCGTCCCAGTAGCTGTGGCGCCGTTGTTGAAACTGACAGCCTGTCTCACATAGGTATCCGTCTTCCTCGGATAGGCACAAGGCGATTGGCTCTCGAGGTTGGCGAAGAATTCACATTAGCCCTGTACTTCGTAAATTGCATCTGTTGGTTCGAGATGAAAAGGACCCCTTTTTTGCTGCCATGCTGGTCGGCGTTCCAATGTACCAAGTACTTGAAGGTTTAATGAATGGTGATTTTCGGTTTCATTTTCCCTCATGCAGGTACGAGTGCTGAGTTGTATTCCGTAGCACTCCTGCCAGGCACCTACCTCAGGTAGGCAAGTAGGATGCCTCTAGGATCTGTTGAAGATGAAAATGACGGCCCCACAAGCCCAACAACTTGTTAGGGAAAGTAGGGTGTTTCAGATGGTGCAGAGATGGGGCAGGGGCACGGATGAAACTTGGGGAGGGGAGGCAAGTTAGTGGGTGGATGGCACCTGCTCTGGGGGCGAACCGCCCGTACTTCGTAAACACATTGGCCTGGTACCTGACCATCAATTAATTTGTTTATTTTTGCTTCATTTTCCCGTCCACTCGGCAAGGTACAGAGGAGCGCATGTGTCGATATCGTGAATATGCATGTACTCACAAGAGGCACGGCGCTTCCCTTGCAACCTTGGTCTCTCAAGCAGTACTGACTGAGATGCCTCCAAAATCTTTGTTTCTTTTTCAGTCTAATTATTATCTCGTTTCCGTCCTTCCGTCCTTTAAAGCCTTGTCCTTGATCTGCTCCGTCCTTTACCGTCTTGACCGCCTGAACCGACTTTACCGAAGTGATCGCCTCTCGTCCCCTTGTCCTGTTGATTTGGTACCCTCCGGCGTGGCAGGGAAGTCAGGAGAGATGCTGCACTGACCAATAACCATGACGCCGCATCTGATGCCCTCCTGACCCCTGCAGGTTGACTGAGAGCCAAACGTACAAGCTTAACCAGAGCTTTTCGGGACCTACAATTTCCAGACGCCACGACCCTGCATAAAATGATATGCAACCCACGAAAAAGAAAAAATGAGGGTTCGCTTGTTTCTTCTGGTCTTCTTATTACGCATTGCTCCTTCTCAAAACACAGCGGCCAGAGCTTCATCTCGTTTCCGTCACGACCTGACAGCATGGTCATGAACCGTCTCTATGAGACAAATGAAGTCAACTAAGCGTTACATCAGGTACGAGGTCGATGCTTGGTATCATGCTGTTGTTTAGGTATTTAAGAGAAATAGCTGGATGGAAAGTGAATGACCAATAGTAGATGCAAAGACATTGACATCCTCACTGCCAATCCTTCAGAACCGTGTCATCTTGTTTAATCTCAGCAGCCTTCAATCCATACTCCCAAAGCGACTTCCTCTTGTCGGCATCTCCCGCTTCCTTGGACGTTTCAATCTCATCCGTGCCGTTGAGATACAACAGCTTTCCTTTGGGGCAGTCGAAGTCAAAGCATAGACGCAATGCATCATGTGCGCTCTTCCACAGTGGTCTCATCGACCCGTTGGGATTAAACTTGACGGCCAGCCATGCCGCAATGGGAAGGATTCTCTTGATCTGGAACTGCAAACCCGAGCTCCCACGACGAGTAAGATCTGAGCTCATGGCACCGGGATCCAAGCTCACGACAGTTATGTTTGATAGCTCGGGGTCTTGGCCGATTCGGTTGGCAAGTTCATGGCTGAGAGTGTCAGTTGATCGTACAAGAATCAAGTCTAGGAGCAACGTACGCAAGCATCACGGCGCAGAGCTTACTGGCACCATATCTTCGGTATCCAGTGTACCATCCGTCCCCATCTGCAGGTGTGCTCCATTTGCCCTTGGCCAGCTCTTCGGCACTGGGGAACAGGGAGGCACGGCCCTTGTAAGCCTCACCTCCAATATTGTTGCGTTTGTCGTCGATGCTTGGATAACATGTCAGCATTATTGTAAGGCATCATGGTAAAATAAACTTACTCGTGAGACCAACTGCCAAGGACGAGTATACGACCCTTTTCCTTGTCCATACTCTGAAGAATCATGAGTGCGAATAACTGGTTCGCAAGAAAGTTGACCTGCCAAGTCGTTTCATAGCCATCTGCAGTCATTTTCTGTAGTTGTAAGTCACATGTCCTCATCATAGAGTGCCTTGAGTATCCTTACAAGCTCTTCGTGATCTTGATATGCGGCATTCAGGATCAAGGCCCTAATGGGAGGTAGTTCACCAGCGGTCACTCGACGATTGATCTCTGTGGCAGCTTGTCGAACACTCGCCAACGAACTCAGGTCCATGTCCACAATTTCATGCTTGTGAACTTGTGAACCAGCATCAAGAACCTGCTTGAGCTGGGTAGCTGACGCAGCTTTTCGAACCGTGTATACACCTTTGTAGGCGGCGAGCTCAGGCTTCTTGACGATCTCGGCGACCATGGCCGAGCCAAGGCCTCCGTTGGCGCCAGTTAGCAAGATTGTGCCGCTTTGGAATGTCATTTTCGATTCAAAAGACTTTAATAACACAATAATAGATTACAATGGTGATGGAAGACAATGCAAGACCGAATTGCCTTCAGTGGACAAGTTCTATTGCACTTATACTCTGAGGAATGCGGAACTAGCCTTGATGTCGTCAAAGCCAGGTGCGACCCATAAATGTTAGCGAAGCACTTGCAATTACATACAGCTTTGTCGCGGAAGAGAGGTTCTCGCTATCTAAGCGGCTGAGGTGAGCCACTCTTTGACGCCAACTCCGCAAAGTCCGACTGAGAGACTGAGACAACCGCATCATGGATTCTTCATAGTGGGTCATTGCACATGGTTCGTAGTATTCAGGAGTTTTCCTATTCGGGAAAGCTCAGCTTGATTCATAAGAAGCAGCCCAATTGGAGGTTTGAGATGTCACAGGGCTCATCGTCATCTTTAGATGGTGGTTGAGGAGGAGTGACTTGCTTTGAACAGCAGCAGCTAGTTTATTCACAGAACTACCAGACGTCATCTAATTTGAGAAGAGCAATCCAGCTGCAGTGGGTTTATTTACAATCGCTCTGCTATGTATTTTCAAGTCAGGGCCTTTGCCAATATATACAGGAAGAGACAAGATGATCGTTCAAGTGAGCCAATGCAAAAGGCTCACTTAACACTCGCATAACAACAAGCCTAGTAGTACAGCTCCACAGCGTCAAAGATGAAATTGGGGTTCAAGAAGTCCGTGCCAGAGCTTCCGGAGATGACCTCGATGGTGATGGTGTTGCTCCCCGAGACCAGGTTGCCCGAGGGAATACTGGCCTCGTACACCTCGCCGAGCCCGCGGTAGGCGCCGCGGGTGATGCCGCGGGAGTCGATCTTGGTGGGGGCGTCAAACGACTTGCTGTAGCCGCTGTTGACTGTGACGGAGGGCCGGCCGCCGGCGTAGGCGAGGGTGGTGCCGATGCGGAGGGTGGCGGCGGAGCTGATGGCGGAGCTGAGGGTGAACTTGATGGTGACGGGGCTGTTGACCGTCTTGAAGATGGCCATGGGGAAGGCGCTCGCGGAGCTGGAGCCGACGGTGTAGGTGACGGGGCCCCAGTCGGACATGCGGTCGTCGCTGGGGTGCATGCGGAGCTGGTTGGCGGCGTTGAGGAAGCCGGTGGGCTGGCCGTCCCAGTCGCCGATCTGGAAGACGGTGGTGTGGGAGCCCGTGGTGATGTCCGAGGTGGCGGCGATGGACTTGGAGGTGGTCGAGCCGGCGGTGACGGTGACGCTCTGCGATGCCACCTCGAGCTCGGTCTGGTAGAGCTTCATGGTGTAGGTGCCGGGGACCATGTAGGGGGAGGTGAAGGAGCTGGAGGAGACGTAGGTCCAGTACTGGTAGTTGTCGTTGTACCAGTGGACGACGCCCGTGAAGCCCGACTCGATGCCAGAGGCGGTGCCGGTGACCCTTCCGCGGGCCGAGTCGGCGATGTAGTTGGAGATGGACAGCGAGCTGAAGAAGCTCATGTCGATCTCGCTGGCCTTGGGGATGCCGGAGCGGGAAAAGGACAGGGCGTACGGGCCGTGGAAGCCCTGGCGGTACGACTCGGTCTGGGCGTGGTTGGAGTTCATGTAAAAGGTCAGGGCGCTGAAGTCGCCGTTGTTGTTGGAGTTGATGTCGCGGAAGAAGGGCCCGCCGGAGCTCTTCTCGTAGGAGCGCGAGGCGTGGGCGACGACGCAGGCGTGGATGTCCTCGGCGCTGCTCTGGAAGCAGTAGACGTCGTTGTCGATGAAGCGCTCCGACGAGTAGAACTTGGAGCGAGTCTCACCGTCGACCTCGAAGACGTCGGAGCCCTCGATGGCGGTGCCGCCCGAGGTGTCGGAGACGTCGCCGTAGGGGTACTCGTCGGGGAGCAGGGACCGGTCGAGACGAGCAATGTACCGCAGTTCACCAATGGCTGGCTCAGAAGTGGTGTCGGTGGCCATGTAGATGATGCTGTCGCCGCTCTTGAAGACGTAGTAGTGAGTCAAGTCAAAGTCATCGTTATCAGCGACGCACTTGACCTTGATGTAAGTGCCTACATGCCGCATGTCAGTCTCAGTCTTCACCATTTCCGTTTCGTGTTAGTCAAGCTACATACTGCTAATAGTGGTATACGAAACAGTGGCAGAACCCAGGCCGGACGCAATGTGGGAGGTCTGAGAACTGTACTGGTACTCGGTGCTCCGGTACTTGAGCGAAGTGATGGAGCAGTCAGTCCGGCTGATGGTCACGACGAAGCCATTGGAGCTGCCGGTGTCGACGACGTAGCTGGAGGTTGATTCGGTGACGCCAAAGGCGGCCAGCGCCGGGGCAGCGCTCATAAGCAGAGCGGCGCCCAGAGTCTTCCAGGAAACCATTGCGTCAGAAGCTCGAGAGAACAAGACTAGAACTCAGGAATAAAGAACGAGAAGCAAAGAGCAAAGAGATCGACCATCTTCGAAGCAGAGATGGAAGGATGCGCGTATATATGCGCCGAGATGTAAGTCCCCCGCGGCATACTTACATACACATACATGCAAGGTAGCTCACGTTCATCGCCATGATCCTTGGGACACGGCTCCCAGGCCTACGCCGATTGGAGGAGAAACCAGAAATCGTCTACTACTAGTGAAACGAGGATAGGGAAACGCCAGAACGAGACAACTGCTGAGAGAGAAAGGGAATTGGCATAATGGGCAGGGATCATGGGCAGCCTTACACCCTGGGTGCCTAGGGGCCGGAGACGGAGCGGGAAGAGCGGACGGTGGAGAAGGGAGGGATGCGCCAAGCTGTCACTCGAGGTACGGAGTTGGCTGGGTACATAATATGTCCCTTGCGATGAAAGACGGTAATTGCAGGCTGGTGACTGCTGTCAACATGGAACGACCTAACAATCTTGGCACGTGTCTCGCAGTCAAGACGGAGGACTAACCCGTCCGCCACGTCCCTGACGGAATCGTCCACCAAGGTCGCATTATAGGTGGACAGGTACTCGGCTCTAAGCGAACTATATCTTCACATATCCGTACTCCGTAGCCTAGTTCGTTAGTTGACTTATTAGTGCATGAGAATGTCTCCCCTCAGCTTGAACATTTCCCGTGTTTTCCCCTTTCAGCGTCGTCCCATTCATCCTCCGCTGCCCGTTCCCGAAACGATCAAGGGCCGCATCACGAGGTTCACGCAAGACATGCTATTCCCGAAGGTGCCGTCGTGATGCTGCCCCTGTGGTTGATTGGTGGGTAAGTCGATTGCTCACCCTGGGACGGCTATTGCGTGCATCAGCAGCCCTCTAATTAGACTTATCCTCCGTCGTCCCAACTCGGCTCGTCTCCGTCCGTAGGGTTACCGTAGCATTGACACAAGTAGTATTTTGGGGGATTGATTCGCCGATTATATCGGAATTCAGCAAGGGGCCGACTTTCTACTCGCGCGGATAGGGGGACCTGGCACCTGGCTATCCGCTACCAGACTTTGTCTATAAAAGTCTGTTGCTCGCGAAATCGCGCTATTGTCATCCGAGTGAGGTGTGGTTAACTAGGGTAAGTTGAACAAACGGTCCTGGCTCATTCATGGATGAGATGTTATACCCTTGAGGTCCCCTTTGCATCAAATTAGAGGAATGTTGGAGATATAGGTAGGCAATAGGGCCAAGCAAGATCAGGTACTTCTACACGAAGAAGACACTCGAGTTCTCGACGCAGACAGGAGAATGTGAACAGAGACGGATGACGAGGCACCTCGAAGTAGTTTTAGAAGCATTCGCGTAGTCAAGTCTTCTTTTCCTATGTACTTTGCTACCGCCTCATATCTAACCGTGTTTCCTGATTGCATGATGTGTATCCGTTCCTCCAGCCAGTACCCCAAGTCCAAAACGCCTGATATCCTCAATATATATAGTCATATCCCGTCAACCCATAAACACTGGTGCTTAGATGACCACTGCCAGCGCGCATAGCCAGAATGCAGCAAACGCCAGGACCTGGCTTGGGGCCTCCCTGAGCCCCTGGTTCGTGTCCGTCGTGCTACTCGAGGATGAATTCGCATCGGTGCCGTTGTCGAACTCGATCCTGAACTCCATGGTCAGGCCCGAGGGTTCGCACTTGGTATCCTCGGCGCACTGAATCACCTTGCTCCACTGCCCGGCCGCGCACCTCTGCCACGAGTCGGTCATGCAGTTCCACTGGCCCTCGGTGTCGCACGACGAGCCGACGTCCTCCTCGCGGGTGAAAAGGGCCTTGCGCTGAGGCGGAGAGAAGCTGGCGGATTCTGGTCGAGAGGCCGCGCAGCATTGCAGGATGAGAGCGGGCACGAAGAAGACGGCCGCTGGTGACGCGCCTGGTGAGGATCGGCGGCTTCCGAAGAGATGCATTTTTTTTAAGGGGGTCCCCGGGGAGGCTTTGCTTTTACGAAAACTCGGACCCGGAGCAGTAAGGTTTCGGAGTCGGTGCCGGAGATGTGGAGTGGGTGTGGAGTATGGAAGGCGCCGGGAGTATAGTTAGGGCAGACCGCTTCTTCACCACTGACGACTTTTTTGGCAGGTTTTAAAAGGGTCAACCTTTCTACACGGAAGCAGATGGCAGAATGAGGAGGGAAGAATAGGTTTGTAGTCAAAGAAACAAAGAAGGACTCGAAGGGGGGATTTAAACCCAGCTCATCCTTCCATACCGCCTTCTACACAGTGCTAGCTTTTCTTGAGTCAATTCTTGTTGCTGCCCAGCGTCATCGCTTGCAAAAGGCGGCGGGGCACGGCCCCCGGGACGTGGATCGGTCTCATTGGAGCGCGGGAGGCGGTGGAAGTGATGAGTGATGCGAGGGGGCGTCAGGAACCAGATGCAGGTCCGTCATGGGGCTGGGCGATGCTTTGCATAAGGGCTGTTGGGCTGAGATGTGCATGTTGGAGGTGAGGGTGAGCTGTGATGCTATGATGGGGGCAAGTGAATGCCTGACTGGTACTTGATGGGATGCGACAGGATAGTTGTAAGCGAGTCTGGGAAATTTCACTTGGGCCATCAAAAGAGTCATACGAGAACCAACTATTATCGAAACCTCTGTTCGTCTCTTCTCTCTTTCATGTCATGACCTCAGCCGAGACGTTATGCAAATGCACAATTGCGGGGACTGGTTCACATCCAGCGTTCAAGGGATATCAGGACACCCCCCGTATTATAACTCCATACAGTACGAGCGAAATCCTCCATCTACAATCTACCTAGTTAATATGCATGTCCATGGAAGCCAGTTCCTCATTATCCAAATCAAATCACAGTGTCAGCATCTAGTCTATGTTGTTGCGCCCCTGCGCCAGTCTCAGAAAACCCGTCTCAAGAAACCCCATGTATCAATGTACCAAATTGTCAACGCCCCCCATGATTTAGAAGTTATCAGCGACGCGGACGGCCCCCAGCTCAGCGAGCTCCTGCTCTTCGGCTTTCTTCTGTCGGTACCGATAGACGAGCCAGGTGAGAAGGGCAACGACGACGAGGCCGCCGAAAGATATCGCAACGGCAGTGACAATGGTGGAGGTATGCGAGCTCCCAGTGTTGGTGGGTTTAGAAGGGTCCGTAGCGTTGAGGTGGTTGTTGTTGTGGTAGGGGCCGACAGAGGTGTCCATGACGGGCAGGTTTGGGTGAGGTGTGCGAAAGTAATCTTGAGTTGGTCGCTGTAAGGGAGATGTGAGTGAAAGTCCTGTAGGGGGAGGCAAGCTGGTCCGACGTACCGATGAATAGGTGCACGAACACTTGGAGAATGTTCTTGCAGCAATTATGTTGGCAACGTGCTGGCTCAACCGGCAAAGGAGAATGTTGTAGTGTTGAGATGCAACATGTCCAGAGGAGCATCATGCCAACTTATATACTCCTGCCTGCTCAACCTGCCTAGCCATCCTGAGCGAATGCCGTCATGTTCGGCTGGCTTGCCGGGCGTCTGCCGACAGTGCCATCTCTTTGTTCAGCCTTATTAGTTTGCTTCAGAATGCATCTGCCAGGCCCTGTCCACATGCAGCCATTGCGGCGATCCTGTCTTAGCGGTGGTGAAATATCACATCTCACATTCGCCTCACCAAAAAGGCAAACAGCGTACGGCTTGTATTGGCTGGCATCCAGCCTGGCGGGCTAAACGGAATGAATACGAAACTGGTGAAATCAAAGGCGCAGCACTAGCATGGGAGTCAATGGTCTGTGTTGGCCATCGTGATCATTCTGGAAGAAAAAGAAGTCTTGATTTAGAACTATTCATTACATGTGGATGGTGAGGCGTCCCAGCGCTTGGTCCGCTTGCCTTCTTTCCGGTCCCTATCTAGAAACTCCTCCCCCATGATGTGCAACAAAAGAAAAGCTTTTAATATCTGAACCCTAGTTTATGCAGTTGAACACCAGTCGCCGTGGTCCCTTGCCAATATCCTTTCTCATTAGATCCCAATACGCAAACATGTCTTGCTCCGATGCGCCGGCTTCTCGTGCATTCGTAAGCGTATACCCATCGTGCCAATACCTGGCGGTGAATTATTGTCGAGGCGTGGTGCCGTTATAAGGCGGGTAGATGGTGTGCCACTGCCCATTATCGTACGTCTGGGGAGGTACTGATGCAGCGGGCACTGAGGTGGTCGAAGTGATGGACGAAATCAGTGTAGTAGATGTGAGGAAAGTAGTGTAGCTCGTCGACTCAGATGTGGCTTCAGTCTGGGGGTACGAGACAGATGACGCCGGGGGCTGAGGGGCAGCCTGGGTCTGAGGTGTCACAGAGCTGGGGATGGCAGGCTCGTATGTGCTTTGTGGTTGAGTGGTTGAGGTAGTTGATGTGGTTAACGTGGTCTCCGAGGCCTGACCCTGAGTCAAGGAAGCGGTCTCGTAAACGGATGTGATAATAGTTGTTGGTGCGACAGAAGAAACCTGAGTTGAGGTATTGCTCTCATAGGCTTCAGAAGTTGTGGTGGTAGTTGTAGTGCTTGTGGCGGACTCAGTGACCGACTGCTCGGTAGTGGTGCTAGAGCTTTGAGAGACTGAGGAGTACACCACCTGGCCAGAGTTTGTGGTCTGAGAGATGGCGGTGGTGATTGGCTCGGCGCTGACTACCGATGTCGTCTCAGTAGCATTGGCCTCTGTCGACTCATCCGACTTTGTGGCCTTGCTGGAGGTTGAGGTGGTGGTGGAGGTGGTGGTAGGTTGGGTAGAGCTCTCGCTCTGGTTAATGTCGATGATGGAGATTGTAGTCCTGGTCTCCTTAGTGACAGTCTTCGCCGGGGCCGTAGCAGTAGCAGTAGCGGTGGCAGTGATGGTCGAGGCCTCTTCGGACTGTGTCACGGTAACGGGCTCCTCGGTCTCTACCACAGTCTTGGTAACCGTCACAGTCTCATCGGTGTCATTGGTGCTGGTCTCGGACTCAGTGCTTGACCCGGAATCCGAGTCCGAACCTCCTGATCCGCTCCCTTTGCTTGGTTCCAGGGGAATGACCGAATACTTGGGTTTGGAGGATGAATCGCGAACCTCAATCACCGGTCGACGCAGCGTGGGGAGAGAAGTGATGGTGGTGTAGGATGCCGAGAGGGCCAGCAGAACAGGGATGAACCCGCGCATTCTGACTGAGGTCGTAAATTGAAAGAAGTCTTCGAGCTGCGACTTGAGTCCTGAGCTGACGAGTTGATTTCTCAAGTCCGGGGTTGAATGCAGAGGTGTGTTGATGCGCAACCGCGCGCGAGTGTAAGTGTTTGTGCGGAACCCCTCCAGAGAGCTGTAAGACAGTGAATCCCAGACGAGTGAATGAGTGAATCACGATGATGATGAAATCAGAGTGAAGTTGCTGATCATTGGGAAGGATCGACAAAACAAATGCAAGAGCAGAGTGAGTGCAGATACGTGTGAGAGAAAAATTAACAGGAACGAGGGCGCAGGGTTCAGTCTTTTCGTTATAAGAGACGACAAAGTCGATGGCTGGTGAAGCCGCGAAAGTGGTGGTTGGAGGGTTGGAGGGGTCGCATCGGGGCTAGATCCCGTTGCGGGAGTGTCAGGGCCTGGCCTGTCAGTGGCCCGACACCTGAAGAGGCCCTGTAAATTTGAGCCTGTGATACGCGCTAGCAATCAATTAACGGGACCAGACGCGTCCAGGTCCGCCGGAAATGGTAACCGTTCCATCGGGAAGCAAGGGTGGCGCTCACCAGCCACCTGAAATGGTAGGGATGACGCAATGTGATTGGCTGCACCACCCGCTGTGGCGCTCATATTTCAGGTCCAGATGACACAACGGGCCGCGACATCAAGGATGGGATGAATTGGACGCGTGATGGAGAAGGAAAATTTGAGCATCATCATAGGCTGTGAAGACTGAATACAAACATAGCCCCCGTTTATGCAGGCACACCCGCAGTCCTCTGCAAGTGCTGGTCGATCGACAGAGCACGTACGGCATAGGTACTGTCTACTATCACTATATTTTGATTCCAAAGTCGATGCAACCTGCACAGGGAAATTGCGTAAGGCCAGTGGCGGTGCGCCGTCTTTGCGATTCCGAGCCAGGGGCGCAAAAGCTTTGGCTTCGCAAAAGAAGGTGGCTGGTGGCTCTTGGCTTAAACAAAAAAGCGGACCGGATTGGTCAACGGGAACAAGGATCAGTCAGGCGACGAAATTATGACGGTGGCCACCCCGCACCCACGCTGCGATGAACTGACGATGTTTTCCTCTGCTGTGCTCTTGGCTGGCTATGGGATCACCCTCCAGTGCAAATTTCATCTTGGCCAAGAGTGTGATGTAGAGTGTCGCAAATAATTAAGCATTAGGGCCAGCTTGACGTTGATGAAGATTTGATGCAGGTCAGATTCTTGTTAGCTGCATCTTAAAGAAGAAACACATCTTGTACCAGGGAATCCCGTAATTACTTTGGCTACACTTAGGCAGCTTAACTCCGTCGGTACCCAGTTTGATTGCTTCACAGCTTCCAAATCACTCGATCTTGTTCGACCTTGACTAAGCAGAATCACTCTCCCATCGTCAGAATGTTGTCATCTGGACAGTACTTGGGAGGCCCTCAGCGCCATGAGCCCAGCAATGCAACTACCCGTTCCATCGAGTCAAGGTCCGAAATCAATGAGAGGCAAAAAAGAATACATTCACCCAAGATAGAACAACACATCTCGTGAGCCCTGCATGCCTTGTCCATGACGTTCTGCACGTTGAGTGGCGCTCAGAGGTTGTTCTCTGCTACCTCTGGGTTGCTCAGCCACGATGGCCACTGTCCAAGGCACCCAGAGCACCAAATGCGCCCACACGCGCCCACCATCTCCAAGGCTGAGCAGCTCAACAAGCGTCTGGGCATCCGGATTTCGGCCCATACCTAAGGCAGAGTTGGGTTGGGGAGCACCTACTTAAAGAAAGACGAACTTGGATCCCACCTCCTCGTCTGCCTTGTTGACTTTTGTTTTCTTCACAATACGTCTTACCTTGAATCATTTCCAGATTCCAACAAGCCTTTGCTAATTTCCTTTCTCCTACAAGAACACAAGTACTGTTAACAGGTCCTCACGGCTCTCTTGTTTACTTGCTCCTCTATTTCCCGGCCATTTACCCCTCCATTCCAAACCCGCCGACCGTCATCTCATCCCACCTTCAAATCCCCGCGGTTATGTCATACCAAGGCTACGGCGCGCCCTACGGCCGTAAGTATTCACAACCATTTCTTTTGTGTCTTCAATTCTAACCGTCATCGCAGAGCCGCCTCAGAGCTACGGCCAGCAGTATCCTCCCAGTCAATACCCTCCCCAAGGTCCCCCTCCAGGCCAATATCCTCCCCAGCAGCAAGGCGCTTACGGACAGCCTCCGCCGCCGGGCCAATACCCTCCTCAAGGTGGTTATCAACAACAACCCCCACAGGGCCAATATCCCCCTTACGGCGGGTATCAACAGCAGCCTCCTCCTCCTCAGCAGTCACCATACGGCGGCTATCAGCAGAATGCGCCTCCGCAGGGCCAGTACGGCGCGCCTCCGCCTCAACAATATGGTCAATCTCCTGCTCCATACGGTGCTCCTGCCCAACAGTACGGCGCTCCTCCACCTCAACATCATGGTCCTCCAACTCCCGCATCTCTTGGCTATGGCGCGCCTCAAATTATTCAATGGGACCCCAACCCAGATGCTCAAGCTCTACGCAAAGCCATGAAAGGCTTCGGCACAGACGAGAAGGCGTTGATTGCAATCTTGTCCAACAAGGATCCCCTTCAAGTCGAGCATCTTCGCAATGCCTACAAACGCAACTTCAACCGCGATCTCGTTGCGGATATCAAAAGCGAGACCAGCAGCTGGTTCGAGGTTGCCCTGGTCGAACTTGCCCGCGGTCCTCTCCTGAACGACGCTTACAACTTGTTCAGTGCCCTAGACGGCGCTGGCACCAATGAGCGCGTCCTCAACGACATTCTTCTTTCACGCTCGAACGCCGATATGCATGCCATCAAGGGCTGTTGGGCAAACATTTTCGGTCGCAGTAGTCACCCTAGGTTGGAATCCGCTGTTCGCGGAGACTTGAGCATGAAGACGGAGAGGCACTTTACCATGGTCATTGATGCCAAGCGACCCGAAGACTCTGCTCCCGTCATCCCTCAGCAAGTTGACGACGACGTCATGCAGATTTACAAGGCGACTGAGGGTAAAATGGGCACTGACGAAATCTTGGTCTGCAGCATCTTCAGCATGCGAAATGACAACCAGATCCGCGCTATTGCTCATACCTACAAGCAGAAATTCAACAAAGATCTTGAAAAGGTCATCAAGAGTGTAAGTTGGGATTGCTAGTCATAACCGGTGTCAATTACTAACTATGCTCCAGGAATTCTCCGGCCACATGGAAGACGCACTTCTCTTCCAACTGCGCCATGCCACCGACAAGTATATGCATGCCGCTAAGCTTCTCGAGGACGCCATGGCAGGCATGGGAACCAAGGATCAGCTCCTCATCTCTCGCGTCATTCGCTTCCATTGGGACCGCAACTTCCTTGCCAACGTAAAAGGTGCCTACCAGCAGCGTTATGGCAAGAGTCTTGCCAGCAGGATCAAGGGCGAGACGTCAGGCGATTACCGAAGGACCTTGCTTGCCGCAATCGGCGAGCCTTATTAATTGGAACTGGGACGCGATGAACAATGTTTACGAAAAGAGTGACTTGGGAAGGGGAGTGTCTTTTTTTTTTATGGAAGCTTGGATTGAAATGGGATTCCATAACGCCGTATGATGATCGGTCTAGGTACAAGGTAACGGCGTTGGGGAGCTTTGATACCATGAAATTATTTTTCTCAAGATTATCTTCCGCCCCTCGGGGAAACGTAGTAAGAACGTGTAATTGATTGCTTGAGAACCAATATTATCGAGAAGGTATATAGAAAACATTTGTGTAAGCTGAGGCTTTGTTATAACGCGCCCTGTCTTAGCACTGTTTATGGAGTAGTGTCGCATTTGCTAAGAGTGGATGCTGTTAAAGGCTTTTTTATACGCATTAGCTTCCAGGTTGAGGTAGAACATAATACGCGACCTTGAAATACTGTACACAGTCCGGTTAGCAGAGCATGCTGCAGACTTGAACGATTATAAAACTGTATTGAAATACTATACTAACACAGACGTCGAGGAAACGAGTCCCTAAG